>JAUEKU010185505.1:0-18263 GCA_032274805.1 Gypsophila paniculata | reverse complement strand
CAAAATCTCATTTGGCGAAACAATCGCATTACCACCAGGAGATCATTTCTCACCTAACATATTAAGAATACATATTCTCTCATAAGACGACATAATATTATACAAAATTACATTTTCAATTTCACATTTTAATTTACTTAATTTACTTTTCTTTTCTGACAATTTTTAATATTATCGATTAGTCTCACATAAGACTTAACAAACTCAAAATACCTAAGACAACCACATAACCACCACCCACGATCAAATGGGATCCACCACTCTTAGGTGGTGGGGCGATCTTAGCTGGGGCCTCTTCATCAGCCACATCTCCATCAGCTGGGCCTGGAGCTAGTGAAGGCCCATCACCCACACTTGGGCCTTCACTAGCAGGCCCATCAGCTGCAGGCCCATCAGCCGATTCCATATCTTCTGCGGGGCCTTCAGCTTGAGGAGCTGGAGCTTCACCCTTCTTTGGTGATTGGGCCACTACTGGTGTCGCGACCGGGCTCGCTACCGGGCCGCTAGGGGCAGTTTGGTCCAGGCCCGGTGTAACAATGGGCTGGCTAATTTGGATCACAGAAATATTGTAAGGTTGTGCAGCAATTGACTTGACCATTTTTGAGTCATGTGGGGCCCCTTTCATAGCGGATGCAAATATGATATCCCCACCCGAACTTATGACCCGGGTTTGACCTTGTTCTCTGTAGGCAACACCCGTATTTTGGTAGAAATTTATAGCCGTTGAGCCACTTTTAGATAAGTCACTAATTTTGTTTGTGTCATAGTAGTCCAAGAGTGCATGTGTTTGGAGTATCTTCTTGATTGTGGTTTGGGGCTTGCTTGTGATAGGGCCCATGCCGGAGTTCTCGATCACGAGGACCGTAATTGTTTGTCGCTTGTTTATCTCAGCCGCCACCCCGGTCTGGGTTAGGAGGTCGTTGAAGGTGCTGAACTGAGGGTGGTTGTTAAGGAGTCGAGTGATATTGAATGCTGATATGTTGGCTGTGAATAAAAACATCATTGCGAGAATAATGTATTTTGAAGCCATGTGGGCCATCTTTGAGATTAAAGTGAGTGATTATTCAATAAGACGAAAAAATTGCTAAAATTTTGATGAAATTTATGTTTGAATAATCTCAAAGATGATTTCAAATGTAACAGTTTTTTAGGGAGTATTTATCGACTCCCTCAATTCTTGAAACATGTAGATATATTTACATGAATCTAAAACCATATATATAATGAGGATAACATCTATCGATAAGTGGTGGATATGAAACATACAACTATACATGCTTAATTTTGGAATAGAACTTGTGTATGCTAATAATATTCCCAAATTGTTGGGTGAAATGCCTACTATTGGGTGAATCCTATCTAATTTTTTATCGTAAAATTAACAATTGATGGAACGTAATAGTAGGGATATCTTTATTATTAACTTTTTTAAGTGCATATGCTCCTTGAACATCGTTGTAGAAAAATTAATGGGCAAGTAATAAATACGTACTAGGAATTTTCAAACATAAATTTATACCTTGGCTTTTAGCTGGAGACTTTAATGAGACGAGATCACTTGCTGAGCGACATAATGGCGACCATAACATGGCTCGTCGGTGCGAACTTTTTAACAACTGGATAGAAAACTCTGAACTCATAGAACTTGAATTTTCAGGTCCATCCCACACTTGGGCGAGGGGAAATACAGCTGAAATTCGACGGAGCGCGCGCTTAGATAGAGCTTTGTGTAGCAGTAATTGGAGCACTCGGTTTGGGGATGCGAGCGTTCGCCACCTCCCTGCTTTCCAGTCTGATCATTTCCCTCTTCTAATTTCTCCAAACGGGTTTGCCCCGCTCTAGTCGGTTCAGAAGCCATTTCGGTTTCAAGCAGCGCATGGTTGACCCATGAGAAGTTCTCAGATTTTATTTCTAATAGCTGGTCCACAGGTAATAATCTAGTCTTATAATTTTCCGACCTTTCGACTAAACTTCAGAACTGGAATGAGGAAGTATTTTTCGAAAAAAACGTGAACTCCTTGCACGTATCGAAGGTTGTCAGAAGCATCTATCCAATCGAAGAGAGACACATCTTATTAAACTTGAGGCCAAACTTAGTAAGGAGTTAGACAATACTTTGGAACGTGAAGAAATTCTGTGGTATCAAAAATCGCGTGTTGACTTTATTAAGGACGGTGATCGTAATATGTCTTACTTTCACGTTAGTACTCTTGTTCGTTGGTGGCGAAATCGGATCAGTTCATTAAAAAATGATGACGGAGTTTGGGTTGAAGATAGCAATGATGTCAAGAAGCTTGTTGTGGACTATTATAAAAAACTTTATACAGATGACAATCTGATACCGGAAGAAGCAGATATTCCGTATGATTTATTCCAGGAGTTCAGACAAGAACACTGGAATTGACTAACAAAATACTTCTCGCTAGCGGAAATAGAAAGGGTCATATTTCAAATAGGGGCGGATTTATAGTGGGTGAGGTAGGTGCCATGGCACCCACATCGATCCGAAAATTGAGATATACTATTCACTTGTTTCATTGAATATGACAACTAATGTGGCATAGTGGTAGAGAATTTGATTTTTAATCGAAAAGTTGTGGGTTCGATTCTCTTCTTTTTACAATTGTTATATTATTATATTTTGTTTTTCCATATATTTGGAGGTTAATTATTCATTTTTTACCTAGTTTATTCATCGGTTCTTTATTTCTAAAAATAAGAGGCTAAAGTTTAAAATCGAAAACTCCATAAATCAATCATTTACAAAGTCGCCCTTGCTAAAAAATTTGGGCACCCCCTTTGACAAGATCCTAGATCCGCCACTGATTTCAAATGGAGTCGCTTAAGGCCCCTAGTCCAGACGGGTTTCAATCTTTATTCTATCAGAAGCACTGGGACATGATCAAAGATGATGTACGCGATATGGCGATGAGGGCTCTAGAGGGAAAGGGTTTTCCGGTGGGTTTGAATGACACCCATCTAGTCTTAATTCCAAAGGTGACTGGTCCCGAACATATCTCTCAATTTCGACCTATCAGTTTATGTAACATCGCCTACAAGATCATCAGCAAAACCATTGCTAATAGAATAAAAAAAGTTCTACCTTTTTTGATCTCGGAAAATCAGAGCGGGTTCGTTCCGGGTCGTCAGATTACTGATAATATAGTAGTTTTCCAAGAAGTTATTCACACCATGAAAAAGAAAAGAGGTAATACTGGTTACATGGCCATAAAAATCGATTTAGAGAAGGCTTATGATAGACTCAGATGGGGTTTTACTAAAGACACGTTGCAAGACATGCAATTTCCCATCCTTTTGGTTGATACGATTATGGAATGTGTTATTACATTTACTATGCAAATTTTATAGAACGGCGAACATACGGAGAAATTTTCCCCAACTAGAGGAGTCCGTCAAGGGGATCCTTTGTCTTCGTACCTTTTTGTCATGTGTCTCGAAAAACTTCAGCAAGCAATTGACGAGAAAGTTCGAAATGGCGAATGAAGACGTATTCTGATATGCAAAAACGGTCCGAAAATTTCTAACTTGTTTTTTTTTGCAGATGACGTGGTATTATTTGCGGAAGCTAAAGTGGATTAAGCTCAGGTCATTAAATATGTGTTAGATAACTTTTGCTAAGCTTCTGGAGAGAAAGTCAGCGAGGCGAAATCAAGAGTATTCTTTTCAACTAATACCCCTGAGTCCGATAGGGAAGCCAACACGACTACTCTTGGGTTTGAGGCCACAATGGATTTGGGGATTTACTTAGGGATGCCGACTATAAATGGTCGCGTTACTAAAGCCACATTTGCCCATCTCGAAGAGAAATTCAACAATAGACTAGCAGGTTGGAAGACCAAGCACTTATCCTTAGCAGGCAGAAACACACTTGTGCAATCTACGCTATCAACTTTGGCAAATTACAGTATGCAAACGGCTAAATTGCCGCGTTCTACGTGTGATAGCCTTGATAGAAAAACTCGTAGATTTCGTTGGGGAGGAAATGAGGAGAGAAAGAAAATTCACTTGATCTCATGGGAGACGGTACAAAAGCCGAAGTCTATGGGCGGTCTGGGCATTCGGTCTTCACGACAAGCAAATGCGGCTTTTCTAACTAAACTGGGCTGGCGGATTCTTTCTTAACCTAATAGCTTATGGGCAAGAGTTCATAGGGCTAAGTATTGTAACGGGAGATGTGATGTTGACATGTTTCAACCTAAACCAAACATGTCTAATGTATGGGCTGGGATTACTTCCCAAGCCAAAATCATTAACTACGGAAGTACAGTGGCGGTCGAAAATGGACAGAAGACTCTCTTTTGGGATCATTCATGGGTTGATAAAGGGTGCCTCTCGGATAATATTATCGCTCCTATTCCTGAGTCTATCTTAGGAGCTACAGTAAGCGACATGTGGGATGAAGCGTCGGGTTGGAAATGGGATACTTTCTCGGATTTTCTACCTAGGCTGGAGCTTCAAAAAATAGCCTCTTATTCTTTGTCACCGGATCCTTATGTAGAGGATTCACTTTACTGGAACGGGTCCTACTCAGGTAAATTTTCAGTTAAGTCAGCTCTTGTACTTATTAGATCAACGGATGTCCCCTCGGAACCCCAACCCATTGAATGGCACGTTATTTGGAAACTCCCAGTTCAACAAAGAATTCGAATGTTCTTATGGCTTTCAGCTCATGGTAGACTAATGACTAATTTTAACCGGGTTAGACGAGGTTTATTAGATGATCCTTTGTGTCCAAGATGCCTCCAACATGATGAAACTACTGATCATCTTCTCCGTCAATGTCCGATTTCACTAGATATTTGGTCGCAACTGGGAGAAGGGGTTGTCCAAGGTTCGTTCTTTACGGATTTATTTACAACATGGATTGAAAAAAATGCTAGCAATGGTCTGTCATCGGTGTCAAATGATTGGTCTATGAAGTTTGCCATTATATGCTGGTGGTTATAGAGGTGGAGAAATAATCTTGTGTTTGGAAGGTCTGAGGACAACCCAACAAATCCCGTTCATTTTTTATATCGTCAATTTGACACATCGAAAAGGGTCCTTGACCCTTTTTCTATCTTCGTTCCTAGCCCTGGTTCATCCCTTGAAGAAAAATTCATTCGTTGGCATCCGCCGTCTCACGGATGGGTTCTTTTGAATACAGATGGAGCTTCTAAAGGGAATCCGGGGCCAGCCGGATGCGGAGGTGATAAATGCATTATTTATGTATATTTTCATCCCCTTTAGTATCGCGTTTTATCACGTTTTGAGCTTATTTAAGTTGTATGCGATACATTTTGTCTAGAATGTCGATAATGCCGTATTATTTATTATTTTACAGGATACAGCGGATCTGAGCTAATCCCGAGCGTCTGACATAGAAGTTGATTGGCGTGCTAATAAAGACGGTCAAGTTATGAACTTGGAAGGAATTACGTCAAATTAAAGGAAGTGAAGAGGCATAAGGAAGAGCTGCTGACTTGTGCCCGGCTCGATCGATCTGGCTTGGGCTCGATCGATCTGGCTTGTGCTCGATCGAGTTGAGTTTCTGTGGCTCGATCGAGCTGCGCTGCTCAGGCCATTTTTATTCCGACTTTTCTTTTTTCGATTTTTGATATATAAACCCAACTCGGGGCTTGTAAGACACACTTTTTTTTTCTTCTTCACAAAAACTCATCTTAGTTTAGGTTTAGGGTTTGAGAGCTTCTCTCTCTAGAAAGTTTAGAACTTCATTTTTATTTTCGTAGTTTCAACCTTGTAATCGATATTTTAATCTCTCCCTTTTAGTTTAATCATCTTTTATACTTTTTATCATGCTTTCCTTTATTGTTATTGTTATTGTTATTATCGCCGACTGGGTTAAGACTAATTTAGGTTACAATAATTGGTAGAACGGACTTAATTACTAGCGATCGCAGGTTAAGTTTTGTATCTATGGGGCATAATAGTTTGACCGATCTTATGACCTTCGATATTTGAATAATCGATTTACAATCTTATTTCCCTTATCTCCTGATTATTATTTATTGGGAACCCGAGATCCTTGACTAGTTGTCTTATTGTTTGCGCCTTTTTCTTTTATTATGTTTTTTTAGCTTAGAAACAAACCCAAACTTGTGACCTTGATAGTCTAGAATCTGTCCATAGATAACTAGCAATTGAATTCCCTCTCCTTGTGGTTCGACCCCTGACTTCGCTATCTACACTAGTTAGTGACCTTAAGGTTATTTTTGTGTAGGGATACGACTTCCACCTACCATAAAGGTGGAAAATACTGATTCTTGGAGTGGTTTTTAGAGTTGTTTGTGAGTGATCTTGGCAAGGATGAAGTTGAAGATGAGGGCCTGACTTTTATGGCAGATAGGCAGAAGGGGCTAACTGATGCCCTCGGCATGATAGTTCCTAAATCTGAGATAAGATATTGCGTAAGGCATATATGGGCAAATTTCAAGCTCACTTCACGGGGAATGTGTTCAAGGAGAGCTTTTGGAAGTTTGCCAATGCTACAACCAGGGTATGTTTTTGTTTTCTTTTTCAATTTTGATCCTTATTGAGTGAAGAGTATTAAGTTTTTGTTTGATCCTAATTCCTCAATAATTTTGCAGGCTGAATTTCAAATTGAAATGGAGAGTATCTAGATCTTGTCCACTGAAGCTTGGTCGTATGTAAATGCAATCCCACCCGAACATTGGTTAAGACAAGCATTTTCCAATCACTCTAAATCCAATTTGCTGTTGAACAATATTTGTGAGAGTTTTAATGTTGTTTTGAAGGATTGTAGGGATAAGCCAATTTTGACCCACATGGAGTAGATGCGTAAATACGTGATGAAGAGGAGTTGTGAGAAGAGACTAGGGGTGTTCGGATATGAGGGGAGGAATATGCCTCATGTACATACTAGATTGAAGTGGGGCACAAATGAAACTATGAATTGCACATTGACACCCTCGAGTGTGGATGTGTTTGAGGTAGATCACAACAATGATACTTGGGTCGTAGATTTGAAGAAGAAGACACATGCTCTTGTTATCGTTGGGACTTGAGTGGAATTCCATGCCCTCGTGCTTTCTCTAGTATCCTCCACCAAAGGTTTAACCTAGAAGATTTTGTAGATGAAGTGTATAGTAAACGCAAGTACTCAATGGCGTACGCACTTGAGGTGGCACCAATGCTAGGGATAAAGTAGTGGGAAAGGACTGGATTACCAGAACCACTTCCACCACCACTGAAAAGAATGTCAGGGAGGCCTTCCCTGAAAAAGAGGAGGAAAGAAGCCGGTGAAGGAGAAGAAAGGAATGTCAAGAGGGCAAAGAACCCTAATTTGTGCAGCAATTGTAAGCAACCTGGACACTAAAAAAGGAAGTGCAATAACCCTCAAGCACCTCCTAAGCAACCCAACAAACCTAGAAGACCACGTAGCACATCTGTTTGGGCTAAGGAAGACAGAGACAAGGTTAAGACAAGAAGAGCTACCAAGGAGAAATATCAAAGGAACTTTGGCGCCCAACAAAGTGATGCATCCACCTCCAGTGACCTTCTTCCTGCACAACCAAATCTTTCAGCACCAACTCCTTTACCACCAGCTCCTTCTGCCCCAACTCCTTCAACGCACCTCCAATCTCCTCAGACCGTCTCTTTCACTGAATTATTTACTCAAGCAAGCCAAGCAAGCAACTCAGTTGGAGTATGGAGAAGATGGCCGTGATGTCCATCAATTTGTATGTCTTAAAAGCCTTTATGAAGACTATTTGTGACGGTTTTTAATTTGTGTGTTTTGAAGACCTAATGAATTGTGTTTGTCATGAACTTTATGCACTTTGTTAATGTTGAATTGTGTATGTTTCACTTAATGATTTGTGTTAGTATTTGTTTTACTTCGCGTAATTGAAGACGAAGATAACAATATGGAAAGCAACGTCGTACCATTTCCATTCATTTTTTTGTTCGAGTTACAAACACTAATAGGTTACAAAATATAGATCCACTAATGGATATTACAAAACAATTGTAACAAGCACTACTAAACAATAATTACAGTGAATCAAGGAGAAAGAGGGGGGAGGGGCTGGGTGGTATAAAACGCCACCCGACCTGGCGACTCTTAATTTTCTGCCGCAATGTCTCTTGTGAAGCTAGTATTTGATTGGTTTACACCTCATTAAATGCTATCGTTAAGGTGTAAACCAATCAGGAGACACAACAAGCTAACTCATTTTCTGCTAAAATAAAACGTCTTTCCTAATGGCATTTTGAAGGTTAAAGACGCCACATGTGATGGTGTTTTGAGTCATCTGATTTTAAAAAAATAATCAAAAATTGCCGTAAAACGTCATGCGACTTGGCATCTTTTGTTCCGAAATTTTCGAGACTACGTAACACTATTTAACCAAAACGTTCTCAGATGTCTCACACACAAATTTCTTATTTATAACCGTCTTAAACTTAATAGGAATAAGACAAAAGTAGAATACATAAAGAAGAACACAAGCTTTGTCTTATATGGATAATGGGGTGGTGATATTTTTTGGCATTTTAATTATTAGGGAAATTCCACTGTGTGCCCCTATGTTTTTTTTGTTTTCTATGATATATCCCTACAATTTTGATACTCCACAATATACCCTTAAACTTTATAATTTGTCTATGTTAAACATGAATTGTAAAATAAACCATTAAATCATCAAATTTAATTGTTTATTCTTCAACGTCAATTTTATCATAGTGAACGAAGGTGGTGGTGAAGTTTATGTAGGCCAGGTTTTGACGGTGAAATCATGTACATTAATTCATAAGAACTAAATGAATTCAAAATTTATTGATTGATATTTAACTTAAGTGTATCAATATCATTTAAATAACAGTTTAAAAAGATTCATTATTAATAAGTTAAATAAATAAGCTAGATTGGTAGGTAAATCAAATAATTAACTCATGGTCAAATTGATAAAAAAGTTGAAAGAAGGTTGTATTATAATCAAAGTAAAAAGGTTAGGGGTACATTTTTTAGAATTTTTGAAATGTCACGGGTATGTGACAAAATTTCAGAAAAATAAGGCATAACATGGAAAACTGAAAACTTAGGGGTACATCATGGAATATCCCTAACATTTTACTCAATAAGAATAGGTATAAACTTTAAAACTGGTCATATTTTACTCGCCATAACTCGAGTTGGAAAATTGGGCCGGGCGGCCCGACCCGGCCTGGCCCGATGTCATTTTCAGGTCGGCCCAGGCCCGGCCCGACGGGCTTTTCGACTAGCAGCGGTCCTTGCAAGGGAAAAAAGTCCGGGATTCGGCCCCAGACCCGATCGGCCCGATCCGACTATTTTTGTGAGCAGAAAAGTTTCCGACCCACCGTCTTGACCAGGCCTGATGGCGGCCCGTGGCCCGGGCATGACTTGGCCCGACGGTCATTGGCCACGAACACAAGAAATTTTCTTGCCTTTCTTGTGTCCGGCCCGACAGTCCGACCCGTCCATGGGCCACCTCGTCCATAACCCTATATTGCACGTGTGAAATAGTCTCAAACTCTCTACTTACTTTTTCAAAAATACTCCGTAGCGTCTTCCGCTATCCAATTTTAATCGGGAGACATGGAGCGAAATCAAGTTAAAAAACCACAGTAATTTTGAGAGCGCCAAATTATAATCACTTGAAGTGTTTCAAGTGGCGCTTCATCTAACATCAAACAATTCAACATTTCACTTGTGAACAACTTTTATCTTCAACAACAACTACCATATAGAATCACTGTGAATTGTTAAACCCTATCTCTCAATTCACATCGATGAATTGATTAATTTCTGATACTTTTCTCTGATTTAACCGTTTTGTTATTCGATTCTCAAACGAATTAGCCTCGCGTGGTGTTTTCGTCGTTGATTGTTTGATTTTTTACGGTTCGATTCGGATTTGTCGCGTTTTTTCAAGGGTTTAAGAATGTCAACTGATTTCGAGGCGAGGTTTTGCTGTGGCGAGTGGTCGGAGGAGTACGATTGTGTACCGTTGATGATTCGATCTAAAATGTTGCGTACGAAAGTTTCGAGTCGAGTTCGTGTTTATACTGGTGTTGGTGCGTCTAATGTAGATGATGAACAGATGTAAGTAAGCAAATGTGTGTTTTGTTGAAGTGTGTGGTTTCGGTTTAGTGGAGTTGATAGTTCGTAAAGTGATTCGTTTCATTTTGTGTTTGTGCAGGTGCAATGAGGTTTATGTGGATCGAAACGAGGATAAGGATTACAACGATAAGGTAATCTTGATTTCAATTCGTAATTTGAGAAAATCTTTTCGCTAGGTTGAAGTTGTCGATGATGAAGTTTTCTTCATTTGATGCCTCAATGTTTGATTGTTTTGCTGCGCATCATCTTTGTACGTTGTTGTATCGTCTTTGTATATGAGGGAATGGAAGAATGAAACGATTTACATGATGTCTGAATCGTAAACCTATACAGCAAAAAGTATTTCGTGGCATATGTTACGTAAGCAAAGCTGATCTCACATGTGAGACCATCTTAAGATTTTGCGTTATGATCCAAATATGAAATTATGTTTGAGAATGTGAAATTATCATTTTCTTGCTACGGAGTATTTGAGTGCAAATATGAAACAGAAGCACGTTGCACTTGTTTATTAGCTTTGTTATGATTCAAAAATCATATTACCTACTATTATCATACCTATCGGTTTTGTTGAATTGACGAAACATCATTTGGTGCAAAGGATGAAGCCATTATACAGAGCTCTGGTGGACCGATTTTAATTTCACCATAGTCATGTGAAAATTGTTTTATAGGAGCTACATGTCATTATATTTACTCCTACATTTTAAGGACATATTTGAAAACAGCGTTAGTATGTTTTAGCTGTTAAATTATGCTAGTACAGTAAGAAAAATAAACAAGAAGCTTTGACAAGGGAGACATGTCTACATTAAACCCCACTATACCAGCATTAAAGTTATGATAGCTTGCTTTGGCTTGTAGTATTAAAGTTCACTTGGACTGCTGTTCAATTAAGCCTTAGAGGTGCTCCATTTTTGTATAATTATCGAGGATGATGATTGATCATTTGCAGGTCAATTTCTTATTTTGCTTATTTGGTGGCAAGTAAGACTAGGTGGTCTCATGAGGATTATTAATTGTGTCACATTTTAAGAGAATTCCAGTTATTGCTTAAGAAATTAGAGCGAAAGACTAGTAAGCTCTTGACAACTTTTCGTAGTATAAACTGAGAATTCAGCAGTTACAGCAGTTTAGGATTTTGCTTGAATTACCTTTAATATGACAGTTAGAGATAGTAGATTTGGTGTTAGAATTTCTACGAAAATCTGAAACCTATTGCGTTCATCAGTTGGTAGTTATTCTGCAATGTGAAATATAGCACAGAATCGTTCTTTTTCCCTTTCGTTGTATTAAATTTTCCTATCTATCTGCATAAATCCTTGTTTCCTAATTGACACTACACACTCTTGTTTGCTTTGTGGGATATGTTAAAAAATATAGATCTTAAAGGAAGCAACACAATCAAGCGATGTAATATTTGCTGCATCTTCAAGGTTTGTTCATCGTGGTGGTTCAGATTCTGGTCCACGTCTTTCATCCTTGGATAAAATTTCAAGCAAATCTGTGGACCTTTCTGGGGAATCTGATCTTGACAGGAATTTACGAGCTCCTGGGATGGCACCAGTTAAGGTACCAGTTTCTGCAGTTGTTGGTGACGAAAAAGTGAACACCGTTGTTGATGTTTTATCCCATAATATATCGTTGGAGGTTGCTGATAGGGATCCAAGTGACCGCTCGATGGTTTCTGCTAGTGTACATGTGCGAGCCGATAACCTTAAGCATGAGACAGTATATGAGTTTGATGATGGTTTAGACGATGTTGTTTTGAGCGAACGGAGGAGAATGCTAGTATCGAGGTACTATTTTTTTTTTTTTTTTTCTGTTTGTTAAAATATTCGTTTTTTTGGTACTTTTTAAACTAGAGAAAATGCTTCATTCCCCACGGCACATTTCCAGAAGGATCTTGTGGTCCTCTTTTTCGTCATACCGTCTTGTTATTCTTCAGAGGTAATTTCTGTAGTCATGGGGTTTAAAACTAAATCTATCTATTAGTGGATGACATTGAGGTTTAGGATCCACGACTCTTTGCCCTGTCTTGCTCTCTTCTTTTTGTCCAATCTAGAGTTTCAATGATTGAGTGATATTTATTCCTATTTTTGGCCATCAATGTGCTGCTTGATCTTTGTTTTTCTAAGAAGTAACTGCCAGTCATTGTAATCCTCGATGGAACTTTTATGATGGATCATTTGAAGCAGTCTCTGTGTTTTCAACACAACGGTAAGGCTGTGTAAATCGAGTAATCGACCTATCTCACCGTAGGTCGAAACCTTAGTGGCACTAGGTCTGCTGTTGAGGTTTCAGTTGCAGTTGTAGAATTGGTAATGTACACATTCAGGTTGGTGCCATACTGTTACAGTAGGTATGTAAGTTGCACTTCATTAAATCCTGTCCTCTACCCTTTTAGTCCTCCTCCGTCTTTGATTGTTGTTGGATATAAACTCAGTATGAAAAAGTGCTCGACAGGTGCACATAAGCTTAAGGCCTAATCGGCTAGTTAAAACGCCCTAGGCGCCTTAGGTATGCTTTTGGTACGAGGTACATTAAGCACTGTCCGCTGTCATGCAAATTTTATACTTTTTTTCCGTCTAATTTTTTTTATTGTGCCTTTCTATTTTCCTTGTTATCCCTATCTTACTTATGAACCCTCTTTAAAATTTAAAAAGGATTATAGTTGCACAATATTTCATGTTGAAAGTACAAATTTGTTTGCAAAAATGGTGCACCTAGTGTCCAAGACGCACTATTGCTTTGTGCCTTGCAATTCATTACTAAGGGGCGTGAGGGGATATATAATTGTTAGGAAAGAATAAGGAAGGATAAAACTGAAAAGTGAATACAAGCTATGTGATATATTTGTAATATTATTTATAGTAAATGATAGGGAAGGATATCATTTGTAACAAATATATCACAGTGAAAGCATTGTACAAAGCAAGTATTTATATTCTTTTTGAAGTGAACATAAAGGAAAAAATTGTTTGAAAGGCATCATTCAAGCCGTATTTTGAGCCTAACCTTATGCCGAGTGGAGTCTGCATCATTTCCTATATAAAACAGCACAAACTCTGAGGCAGATGTTCATACAAAACTTGAGGAGTGGGCCTGTTACTGGACTGTGAGAAAATTGGATAGGTTCAAATCATGATTTTAAATATTGGTTGCGACACTGATATCTGACAGATTTATCAAGTCTTCAGAGGGTACCATGGCTGTATTTTGAGGTTGTATTGCTGAGGCCAGACCGCGATGACCGAGATAAAGTTGTGATGACCGATTCCAAAAACAAACATCAAACCGAGATCTAATACCTTGTGGGTTCTAGATATTGCAACTACCCTGCCTCAAAGATCATGGATGGCACACCAAAGTACCAAACATTTGGTCACCTGTTCATAATCATTGTGAGCACATGCTCGAAATTAGAATTAAGCATGAATTTAAAAGAGACAAGTCACGTGATCGTGTGCATCAAATAAGGGTGCCAATGCGAAGAGATGCTCAATTAACTAATCTCAGTACACAGTAGTTTTACAACCATGATTATGTTTACAGAAAGATGGAAATTCTCAGGGATGAGAATAAATATTTTCTATCAAGTACAACATCATTAATGACACATACACTCATAGTCTAGTGCATAGACTATTATTGATAATGAAGGATGACTAAGGTGCTGAGTTAACTTTAATCTTTATGTTTACGTTACATTAAATAAAAGATGAAAGAATCCAAAATCTGAGCTCCAAAATGGCGCTTTTAGCAATATAATCTTTCATGTGCTGTTTTTGGGATTTTAGAAGTGTCTGAAGTCATTGTGCTATCTTTTATACGTATTTATTTTGCATGATAAAATAGCAAGTCTATGTTTGTTCGTCATAGCTTTCTTAGCTTTTTATACTCAAAGGTTCAGCTAACACAGTTTACTTTCTGTTTGTTGCAGGAAATTGATGCAATCTTCAGGATCATATCAAGTGGTAATCTTTTAGTAGATTTTTGTGGTGTGCATTTAGATTCAACATGTTAGAAGTCTCCTGGATGATGGTAGGATCCACAACGCATTTCGGTGTAGGATCCACAACGCATTTAGGTTTTGTTACTGTTATTGTTGTGTGCCTTGGTGATCTAGAGCCATTTTTCTTGTTTGCTCGTGTATACTACGAGTATTCTTTTAGCTAAAGCAGAGTGGACACAGTAAAAGCTCTTTTTAACTGTAATTAATAATTATATCGGTGTTGAATTTGTTGTGTGCTCACCCATTCATCACTTGACTTGACAGACATGTCCTTTACTCTCGTCCATTCTTTCTGAATTATGTCAGATAACTCATTGAGTTGTGTGTGGTGTTTAATTCAATACTCTTGCAGTCCTATATGTTTCTTGAAGTTGATCTCCTCTTTTGCATAATTCTGGATGTATTTCTTTTACCATAGCGGTATAGTTTCTTCCTGTTCTTTGTGGGGTGGAGTTCATAATAATTTTTGCGGATATGGTTGTCTGATGTTTTAAATCTTCCAGGAGCAGAATAAATTTGAAGGAATGTCACATTTATCCAAAGCTGCAAAGCAAACTGCTGACATTGAGAAAGGATTTGATTCCACTCAATATCCACAAATTGCCAATATTTCAAATCCTTCAACAAGTGTCCATGATAATCTGAATTCAAAATGTCGATATGACGATACATCTCGTGGGAATACCGTACCTCTTTCATTTGAATTCAGAGCTTCCCCTACAAATGCAGGATGTAGGTCGTTTGATATACAGGAAGCCAATACTACTTGTGCTTATCCCTTGGCTAGTTTAGCTGTACCATCAATCGCCAAAGTTAAAGATGAGCCTGTGGATTCAAGTGAGCTATGTGATGAAGGCAAGAATGGCAAAAAGGACTTTTACTCTGGTTCTCAGCTGCTCTACGTAAAATCAGAACCTTCTAATTTTGATTCTGTGGGAGATGAGTTAGACCACTTGCCACTCAGTGATCGAGTCAAGTTATTATTATCAGGAGTACCTAATCCTAGCATGGATATGCTTGATAACCCTGAATCTCTTCAGGACAATGTTAATATTGGCACCGATTTCTTTGAATGTGTTCAACCAATAAGCATAAGTCGGCCTTCAAAGAGAAGAAAAACTGCAACGTACTGTTTTTGAATTTTGTCATGGAATTTGTTTGATTCTTATTGATATGGCATGGTTCTCACATACTTAATTCTGTTCAGGAATTCTGTGGAAACTGCTCTGGAGGAAGATGCCCCTGAACTTCTAAAGGTAGCTGACATGATTTCTAATTTCTGCAAAAGCAACACATGCCCAATATTAGATCCATATTTAACGTCCTGTGTAATTTTGTAGGTTTTGATCGAACGAGGCATATTGGTTGATGAAATGAAGCTTTACGGGGAAGAGGATTCTGATGGTGATTTAGATGATTCATGCTGTGAAGATGGCTTTGCAGAGCTTGAAGCTGTTATTTCGCAGGTTGTATATATTTTCTGCCAGTCATTTGTTTTGTTTCTGAAGCTTATACATAACTATTGCTCTCCATTTGTTTGTTCCCAACATTATGCTCTCTATCATACCATAATTTCCTTCTTTTCTTTTGAAGTTGTCCCATTATTATCATCCTACTTTCCTTTTAAGGGCTCGCTTGAATTGCGGCTTATAGGTAGGGGGTAATAGAGCTCAAAATAAAGGAGAAATGAAGATCAATGGTAGTGAAGGGAGGATAAAGGGGTGGTAGGATAATAATTACTCTCATGTCCCAAATGAGGGTAATACATTACCCTAGGGGAGAGGTGGGATGATTGTCACCCCTTAATGCGGTTGCTATTAGCTTATCTTCATCATTTTTCTCCATGTACCATGACCACCATTGCAGCACGACCTCCTACTTTCCTTTGTATTCTCTTCTGTCTTCACCTCATCCCTTTACTTTCCGGTATTTAACTATAGATATTGATTTCCGTATAAAATACACGTTGAAGAAAAAAAAAACCCATGGGGCATAGGGAGTACAAAAATGCTCTCCATATTGACATTTCTTCGTTCCACCCAACCCATCATTTGACATGTTGAGTATTTACCGTTGGTAGATTGACATGTAATAACTTTACTTTTTCGTTTTATTTCCTATTATTTTTGCAGTTATTTTCCCAGCGACAAACATTTCTCAAGTTTCCTCAGTTGCGCTCTAAGGGTGAAAAAGTTAGCTACTGCTTAGCATGTCTCCTTTCACTTGTAGAGCAGGTAGGTTCCTTATTTCGTTTTATTTCCTATTATTTTCGCCGTTATATTTTATTTTGTGCCTAATCATATATTGATCGTAAAACCTGAAATAAAGTCTTTTCCTCCAATTCTGTGGTAATTATTATGGTATTGGTTGTTGTGGACACAGACACGATTTTTGCGGACTAGAAAATGGCCAGTAGAATGGGGATGGTGTCGAGACGTTCAGTCTTTCATATTTGTCTTCCCTAGACATAACAGGTGAACTTGCTTACTATCGTTTTTCTTTGTCCAAATCTTTGGATAGACAGTATTTGATGTAGTTCTTTTATGCAGAATTGTGCTGGAGCGTCCTGAATATGGGTATGCAACATACTTCTTTGAGCTGTTAAGTTCTGTTCCCGCAGCCTGGCAGATCAAACGTTTAGTCACTGCCCTGAAGCTTACAAGTTGTGGCCGGATCACCCTCATGGAAAACAAACCGCTTGTGGTAATATCCCTGGACTGCATTTATTTTTCCCTAGGAATATTGCTGTTCTTTTGCCAGTTATTACAGCTAAAATCTAATGATACATTTTGAACAATGTTTTCGATAATCGGAATTGCTGTAGGTTTGACCTTTTTCAGTAAATTATTTCCAAGTGCAGCAAAGCCTTTGTTCCTTGTTTCTCAGTGAAAGTGTCAAATTTTACATATGTATACATATTTTGGAGAACATAGTAGTCAAAGTAGTTGACATCATTTGACCACCGATGTATTGGGACAGTTTGTAATTTGTGGAAGGTCGAATCTTCTTGTCTCTGTTTCTCATTTGAGTATGGTGGGTTTTTATTCTTTTGTTCCTGTAAAGGTTGGAGAAGACTTAAGCGAAGTCGAAGCACGGGTGTTGGCAGAATATGGCTGGACTCCTAATACTGGCCTAGGTACGATGCTGAACTACTGTGATAGGGTTGTTCATGATCGGAAGCAAGAGTTGAACAGCTCAGAGTGGAGATCGAAAATTGGAAAGCAGCTTATGAATGGATACAATAGTGGTAGTATTGTTTGTACAGATCTTCCAATAAAGTCGATTGAAGATCCATGTTTACGAGAAGACGATGATGAGGATGTCCAAGTGAAGCTAGAACAATGAGATCTCTTTTACTATTTGTAGAAATAGTTGTACACAATTTAGTGTTCAGAGAATCAGAGATGGAGAACAGACATACTTGGATGAAGCACATACAAAAAAATTCTTCTATAAGATCGACCATGAGTATACCAGGAGTTTATTGTTGGACCAACTAAATTTCACATTTAAAAAGTTTTTTTTGGAAGTGTATAGTTTGTTCGTCGAGCAATAAACTTGACCCAAAAATATGGCAATCCGAAATTGCCACGATCCGATGAAGATCCGTTATTGATATGATCCGATTAAGGTAGATCCGAAATCGAACTCGATCCGACCCAAGATGATCCGTAACTCGAATCGGTTCGATAATTATTTAACCTGACCCAATAGTTGACCCAACTCAAATAATACCTTGATACGTAAACCCACTCGACTCGGCTTGATCTAATACGATGCGATAATGATCGAAAAGATAGCTTGTAAATATTAAAGAATGAACTTAATCTTTGCAGTCCTAACTTTACTCGGTTTAGTCTAGATTTTTATTTTCAATTTTTTAATTGGACAAATTTATCCCTAAATTTAATTAATCCTCTGAAAAAAATTAATTACTCATTAATTCAATTCAATCAATTTGAAAGCACAATTTTTTTTTAGGATGGATTTCGATTTCATTATAAGATCAGGTCTAATCACTAATTATTATAATTCATTGATTATTATACGTTTTTTTTATATATTTTTGTTTTATTTACGTTATTTAAATTTAAATAGTAATTGGAGCGGTGGGGTGGGTGACGG
>JAUEKU010185494.1:0-10029 GCA_032274805.1 Gypsophila paniculata | reverse complement strand
TTCCATCAACATGTTAGCAAGAACCAAGTATCTGAAGAAAAGGGAAATAGTTACAATGTCAGGCAAGGAGGCGGGCATAATATCCACAGATGATTGGAAAATATCGCAAAATATTCTGAATTCGTTTTACTGATTGAAAAATATTCTGCTTTAGACTAAGGTAAAACCATTATCAATGACGCCATAAAACTACTACTCCCTCCTCAACACCAAATGGGACAATCTACTTTTTCAAAATCTATGTTTGTAAACTTTGTCCATAAGTATATTGTAAAATTTGAAAAATCCAAAAATAAAACTAAGATATTTGGATTTATCATCAAAAAAATATCTCCCACAATTATATTTTTAACGAAAATAATCACAAATACGCCGAGCAAAATACAGTCAAAGTGTTGCCTCGGACACCACCCAAACGAATCGCTAAAATGTCTACCCTTGTACAATAAAGTAGAGGCCATCAACGAAAATATCTACATAATTTTCCTTGTGGGACATCAAAAGACAACCTCCCCTAACAGCGTCATAGGCGGGGGCTTTAGATAACTAAATTGATGTTGTTACTTTATTTTCAGGCTATTTTTTCAGATACTGTTCAAAATGAGTGAAAAAAAACCAAGGAATATACAAGAAAATGCAAAAATTAGCAAAATGAGATCATTATGTCACTCTAGTACATGTCAGTGACCTCCTACCATTCAAATACTATATACATGACACGTTCCTATCGGTACCATAGGCAAGGGGATTTAGATAGCTAAAGAAATGTTGTTATTTACTCTATCTTCAGGCTATTTTTTCAGATACACTATTCAAAAGAATGAATAAACCAAGAGATATACAAGAAGAAAATGCAAAAGTTAGAAAAATGAGATCATTATGTCACTCTAGTACATATCAGCGTGGCAGTAACTATGACCTCCTACCGTTCAAATAATATGTACCCCTCCTCATCCATCTATTTATATACATATTTTCGAAATCCCCCTCGCAAAAGATATCAAATGTAAAGAATTTGACAGAAAGTGTGTAGATGAAGTTGGAAGCTACAGGTCGAGGAATGGCTCCTCTGAGAAGAAAGCTTCAAACACAGTTTTCAAAATTAAGAAGGCACACGATGAAATCAGACGCAGTCCATTTGTGTTCTCTAGGTACAATAGAAAGTTCAGAAAGTAGTGTGGATACAACTATTCCACTAGAGTTAGATGTGCTACTTGCAAGGAGTTTCTTATTTTCAGTTCCTTCAACGAGGCTTTACTTGATCCTTTGAATCATAAGGTTGAAACAAAAATGACTAATGTGGGCTGAACACGTAGCAGCAATGGACATATAAGAAACCAATATTGACAAAACCAAGAACTAACATATGAAATAATGTCAGGCTACATACTTCAAACACTGGATTCGACGTAGGTTCCCAGCTTCATCATAATTCTTAAACGCCTCAAAGAAATCAGTGGCTGCTTCTGCCCATTGACGCTCTGCCATGTGCATTTTCCCGCCACATTCATGAATTATTCCCATTATTCTTGGATGTGGTATTGCTGACTTGACAGTGAGAGCCTTCTGGTATAGTTGCTGCAATTAAATTCACAAACATGTAAAGACAATAAACGTGACAGTAAAAGCCATGGGCCGAAAATCACTTTGGATTACATAAGATGGGAAAAGTCAAAGAAAAGAAAAGAAAAGAAAAGAAAATGCCAAATATAATACTCCCTCCATTCACTCCTTCCTACATTTAATTTTGTACCAAATCTTTAGGAGAAGAAAATTATGTGATAGGAGATTGGGGCGCACAAACAAAAATGGGTCTGTTGTGGGTTATTTCATACTCAACAGAAATGCAGTGAATCTACATAAATGTACCAAAAAGGAATATGTCGTAAACCTAAATGAATGGAGTAAAGAAATAGTTAAAAGCTATTCTATGTTACTCCGGGTAAGCATAAAGTGTCGGAAGCGAATGTGTGTGGATCAGGCTACTTTGTAAAATAAAACAAAATCACTAAGTGTTGTGTCATGTTGCGTCGGAAGGAGTGTCGTGCTCTGCAATGACAGCAGGCAGAAAAGTAAAGTCTCTGAGCAACATAACTAAAAAGTAGGATTTCAAGACATAAACACCTGCCACAGATCACAGATGAAAAGATCATTGTAATCAAGAAATGTACAGTTTGTGCAATGTGCAATAGTGACAAAAAAAAGTTACCAGGAGTCAAAGCGCATGTATTATATAGCAACTTTTCAATAGGACCCTATCGTCTAGTTTATATGTCGTTGCACTTTAAAGAAAATAGTCATACATTAAACTACCAATTTACAAACATTCGATGCCTGGACCTAAAGACAATAAAGACAACTTCCAATACCCCCTCCTTTGCTGAATGATTTTCCTTTGCTACAAAATGGAGGGTAGTGATGTATATCCATCTTTAAAACTAACCAAAAAATGGTGTGAAGTAGTTCATTAAGTCCACTTACTTTTAAGTTTTTGCCAAATAGTTGAAAATGAAAGCTATTACTGAATCTGAGGGAGTACATTATATGAGGCTATTATGAGCTACTGGTCCCTGATAAAATTACAACACGGCACAAGAAAATATAACCTTCCACAGACCTCTAAATCACACTATAAAAAAAACCCATCGCATGTAAGCACAGTAGAAAGTAGATTCAAAAACACCATCCCGTCATAGATGATTTACCTTTAGTTTCTTGTTGTTCTTGGTCTCGGTGTACATTTGGATTTCTATTGCGTAAACTTCTAACAGCTGAGTTCCTTTTTTCTGATCATCAGTTCCATCTTCCTTTTGACAAGATTTGTGGAGCTCCTTCAATATCTTTCAACAATTTTAACAAAACATATGTCAACATAAATGTAACGCTGTTTGGTATCCCCAGGAAAAAACGGGCAAATTCATGATACCTTGTTCATTCTCCCGTATTCACCCATGTCAAACCAGATCTTGCAAAGCTTTAGATTAGTTTTGAACCAAAGTCTCTGAAACATTAACAGAAGACGGGTAAGCAGGAAATTCTGACAAAACAGTCATCGAAGCCTAGAACAAGCAGGCAATTTGAGATCTTGAGCTGCTAACCTCATTCTTAGCCTCTTCAAGAGCTCTCAAAGTTGTTTGGTAGAACTCTTGCAGGAGATCAAAATTGTGACTCGCTGACCCCGAAACAAAATCCATAATGTTATTGATACACTTCTCACTATAATTTCTAGTCACTGCAGATTTGATGTAAGTTAACATCTCCCTGTACGCTTCCATCATTTCTTTATACCTTCCTAACTTGTAATACAGCTTCACAGTTTGCTTTAATGCTTTGAATCCCCTGAAAGATTATTGGCAATAAAACATACGGAGTATATTGTAAGACATTCAGATTATTATGAACCAGTAAATGTGTGAAATTTATTAGCCCAGACTGTTACTTAGATACTTCAATATCCCTCAAATACCTAGGTGGAACGTTATTGTAAGCGAAATAATGAATGTCGTTTAGGGAAAAAAAAAACACGTCCAAGCAGCAAAATTCCACGTAAATCCGTCATAATTTGCTAAAAGCAGAACTTAGCCTTTACGAATCAAACAACAGCAATACAGGATCAAAGTGCTCACCCAAGTTAAAAGACGATGTTTCAATGATCATATATTAAAGTGCTCAACCTAGTTAAAAGTTGAGATTCGATTCATTCACCCAAAAAGTTGTAAGTTATTATATAGTATTCCTGTCTTCCAAATTGCTGATTTAAAATCACACAATAAACAGGTGTTAAATTGCTTTCAGGACGTTTTGATCCACTTCAAGATATTCACTGTTAACACGTCAACTGAAATCTATAATATTTGGATAGAGCGACCATAGTCCACGTATAGTTCTCATATAGCTACACCGAAATTCTTGAGTTACATGGTTTTTAATAACTCACCATTCAGCCTTATCTGGTTCCATGCTAACTACCTCAGCAAATCCAGCAAGTGCACCTTCAGGATCCGTTTCAACCAACCCTGAAAACAAGAAGATAGAGCCACCATGTAAGGCCCGACTCACACACATTGTAGTAACAATTAACAAAAGCGCTTCATAACCCATACGACATGCTTGTCTAAAATACTACTAACAGGTACTCCATAACTTGAAAGAACGAATGAGCTCGATCGAACATGTTGCAATACCCTATGGCAATAACATAACATCAGCAGATTTCCCATTAACTGTATTGTCTTGGGTAGCAAACCCGACAAACCATACACGAAAAGACGAAAAATCTTGCAGTAACTCATTTCTTCAAAACCTTAAAACTACAGCCAAAATTCACAATTTCTATCTTTATAGCAAGAAAAGACGAAGAATTACTACTACGTCGTGGTTATTTAATTACAAACTACAGAGATCATGACTTCAACTACAGAAATATCAAATTATAGCAAGTAAATGAAAACTACAGAGAATTTAATCAACTGTAAACTCAAGAAATTACAAAAACAATAAAAAAAATCGATAACCGAAAACAAGATCAACATAATCTTCTCAATAATCAACATAAACTACTCAAATAATCGATACGAAATCAAAAACATATTGTTGTAGAAGAAAACAAACACCTTTGGAATTATAGTATTGATTCTCAATATCAACATCTTGCTCATCAGCATCGTCATCGGAGTACTCAAATCCATAATCTTCCATATCTGCATCTGCGACATCAAAACTCACAAATCAATCGACAAAAATCATCAAAACCCTAAATTATTGAGGAAAACATGATCAAATCACAAAGTAATTGAAGAAACAATTCAAGTGTTCGACTCACCTGAACCCATTGTAGTTGATGAATTTATCGAAGTAGAAGATTAGATTTTTCGTCAAAATTTTCTAAGTTAAAATTAGGGTTTATGATGTATAGAAGTTGGGGAAAAGTAATAATCCCTTCTATTTTTGTTTTTGGAGTTTTGCAAATCAATTCACTTAAATTTCTTTTTTAGTTTATTTAGGAGTTGAATTTAATTTGGATAGATTAGACACGAAATAGGTCGGGTCATGTCGTGCGTGTAATATGTAAACTTAAATTTAACCAAATTGAATTTTATGTCGTGTTTGTGTTATCTAGTTATATAAATGGTTTATAAGGTTCAACCAAAATACGTTAATTTTGTTTCATGTTTTCGTGTCATGTCCATATTTGAAAAGTTTAAATATATTTTGTGTGGACGAAAGATTGAATAATTTGGGGTTAATCTATTAAACAGGTATTCGTTTCAAGTTCGTGTTTGGAGAGTCCAATCCAAACACAATACCCAATTAAATCTCGTGCTTTGTTCATATTGACCTACTTACATAAAAGGGTTATTAAGCATCGATCAAAACTCGTTAATTTTGTGTTGGTTTCTATCGTATTTTCGGTCATGTCATTATTTGTCGACTCTAAAGTTGGCCGAGTCGGATCACTTATATGCCTAAGTAACTCGGGTTAGAGTTTGGTGGGCTAACATTTTATTCAAGTTGAGTTTGAGTCAAGTTGGGTCAAATTTTTTTTAGGTCAGATGTGATTTCTATTTATGTTGGGCTATGGTCGGGTTAAGTTCAAATCAAATTTGTATAAAGTATCAATCGATTATTTTGTAATCTAAGCTCTCACTTTTCATGTATTATTGTGTAAAATGTTAAAATCAACTTCATTTGGATCCGAGCTAGTTTTTTTTCATGATTAATCAATTTGAGTTATTATTGGATCATTGTTCACTCACTAAAATCAACAATAACTATTGAAAAGTACAAACGGATACAGATTAAAAAGGAAATAGAAAATTAAACAAAGTACCAGTATAATTTCTATTCCTTAAGTCAACCTAAGAACGAGTTTTAAGCGTAATTACTAAGTCAATTGTTCATCCACCCTAAGCTCGTGATTGAGTTTGGTTACCCAATATATGATGGTTGATACTTTTATCGTGTGAAATAATTGTTTTAGAGAATCTTATTTCGTAAATTACTCACTCATATTCATCTGAATTACTTTATTCACTTTTGGAACAAAAACGCTATAGCTAGTTAAGATGGCAAGGTACACAAATGATATTATTACAAATAAATGAAGAATGTACGTATCAGAAAAAAACTTTGGTCCTCCGGAAGGACGTACACCCTCACAAATCACCTTCATTTGGTGCAATAATTGCTTAGAAGAATAGGTGAATAGAAATTGTAATTTATATTAAATAATAATTACTTACATATATCATTGGATGTTTGATGAGGGTGTACGTCCTCCCGGAGGACCCAAGTTTTTTTTCGTATGTATCATAGATTCATAGTGTGTAATTATATTTCTTTAATTTAAGTTGAAATGATAAGATAAATATGTGAAAATCTTAATTACTAAATTTAATATAAGTCAATTTTATCGAATGGCCAAAAGTTAATGTGGTGCAACTCTAAAAAAGTCTTAAAACATAAAAAAAGTTGTAGGTTTTATTGATACATCACCTTTTATAATCCTTGTTTTCGTTATGGAAAAAAAATTGAAGAATCGCCAAAGTATATCCTCTTAAATAGAAATATCAAGGGAAAAAAGTAAGTTTTTGGGATGCAGTAAATAGAATCTGTGTCAATCCTGCACAAATGAAAAAACTTATTAGTCTCAAGGGTTGTCAAGGAATACTCGTTCAATGCATAAGTCAGAGTTTGTTCAAAGAATAAGTCAATATGCTTTTTAGAGAGAGATTTTGAATACAATACCTCTTTTAGTGATAAAGCACTTAGTTTTAGTGTTGAACTTTTGGCTTTATTTATAGCCCTTTAGTATTGTTTTGTGGTTTTTATGACAATTGTCTTACCAGGTGCATTAGGGTGGTCGAGTTGATACCATGTTCAGTTGACAACCGAGCTTGTTAGCCAGGGTTTTACGGAGATTCGAGGGGGTAAAGCTCTAGTTATCTAACATTAGTAGACTAGCTTATAGTCCGAGCTTAAAGGTATCTCCCAAGCCGAATGGGGTCTTACCCTTGGAAAATGAATCGCCATTAAGTCTGTTGTGATGACTTCAACCGACTATCGATGACATGGCTTTCCTTTCGGACATGGCAGTAACGAATTTTGCTTATCAATTTGCCATTATCGAGTGTTTTGGTGGGACACGTTATCTAATGAGCCTCTAGGTTGTACGAAGAAAGTCAAGGATTTTTGAATTCAAATTCTTTTAGAAATTTTGTAAACACTCAAAAACCACGTACCCTCTTAAAAAAACACATATCTTCATCAGCAGTACGATGTGTTGCGTCTCCCTGACCAAATCCACCCACATTCAGATTACTCGTTAATGGTTAATTAAGTTAAATAGATTTGCCCTTTGAAACAAGAAGATCTGGTCCTAGCGGGATAATATCAACCACTTCACGTCCATCCAAGACCTCTGCTATATTTATGTCGCATCCGCCTTTTTCTTTTTGTACAATTTTCTTGACTATACATGCCGTTGTGGTATTATAAATAGTAATAAAAAGCAAAATTGAAGGCTAATATCATCTTCACAAATTAATTGAAGTGATTTGTCATTTTACTTCGTACATCAAATTAAGTATGTTTTTTCATGATCGTTGAGTTTTATTATATAATCCATTTCTTTTTGGTCTCTTAATATTTAAGGTTTATTTGTATTTATTTTAAATCAAATTCTTTTCTTTCTTGATTTTTTAAGTAAAATATCATTCTTTTGTGAGAAAAAAATTATTTTTTTTTGTTTGTGAGTAATTTCTTTAATTAAATTGAATTGGATAGTTTTCTTCTAGTTAAGTTAAGATTACCTTAGCCAAAGTTTAGAATCATATTGATTCTTCGGAGTTTTAATAATGTGTATAAATTGTGGAAAAATCGAAAGAGCCGTGGTTATGGCTTTACGGATTCAAAGATGGAGGTAGAAATTTTGCAATTACTTCTCTAAAAATTACGGTCGAACCACCATATTTCTTCACCTACTAGGTCTTCTGAGAGGCCTTCTCACACAAGCTTAGTGCGAGAAAAAGGAGCAAATTAAACAGAAATCAAACAACAAAAAGGTAAAAAGAAAAATATTAAAGTAACTTGCGAGAGGTCTCACAATAATTGTGAGACCATCTAAACCAAATATTTGTGTTCTTATTTTGAGACGGTCTCACATAGTTATTTGGTTCTTCACGAAGGATTTTGGTGATAAAACAGTTTTATACAAACCCTTTGAATTAAGCCGCAAGTATTGAAGAAATTAACAATAACTAGCTAGTGGCCCGTGAAAATTCACGAATTTATTTACAATAACATCTAATATAAACAATAGATAAACATAAGACATTGTTTGAACAAAAATTTCATAAACTATGTGTTTTAGCTTTGATTTTCACTTGAATGTGTGATTTTTATTTAGCAAGTATACATGTTACTTAATATTTTAATTGTATGACGTTTTATTAAATTAAATTTTGACAAATTACGTTAAAGAACTAAAATGTGACAATTTAAAGCGGTGAAGAAAAATACTTTTTCACATCAAGAATACATCTATCACCATTCTCTCCTAAAATTTTTTCGCCTTAATCTCTAATTTTTCCTTTTAAGTTAACGTATTCGATGTATCTATATGCCTCGCACATTTATGATTATAATTTTTTATAACGATTTTATGCTTAACATTTAGAATAAAGTACTCTCTTAAAATTAAAGAAGTTACGTTCTCTTAAAAAAAATGATATACAACTATAAATTGTACACACAAATTCTTGTGAGGCCGTCTCACAATATACTTATTGTGAGAGCTCTCATAAAAAATTAGTTTCTTTTCTTTCTTTCTTCATTAATTTAGGTTAGTCTCATGTTGTGAGACGATCTCACGTGACATTTATCCCATTCATTTTGGTTCACCACATTTCACATTTGTATATTATTCATCCATTTAAAAGATCATCGGAATTTCACGGTTGCTTGTTTGATTTGTCATTATAACAACATTAAGAATATCAAATTTCGATAATTTTATATAATTTCGCACCATTTTGTAGTGAGAAAAAAGTTCTCTTTTATCTTCTTAATAAAAATATACGAATAATTGTAATAATAACTTTGGTACTTCAAAAGCCAAAATACGGTTGATATTAAATAACATTATTAATTGTACGTCTTTAAAACTACCAAAAAATAATATGAATATTAGTTTCAAAATGTTTCGACTTTATTTGATACTCATTATGATGTATTCGTTTTATTACTGAATCTTAATAATATTAAAAAATTTGTGACTTAAGACAGTTGATTATTTTAGAATGACACGTAAGCAAGAATTTATCTTCGTATGCATGTCATTTTTTGTGAATATTTTAGTTTTACATTGTGAGTATGTTTATTATCTATTACTAATATGACACCTTTACTTTATGAGCCTTAATTTTACCTTGAAAATATGGTCATTTAATTTTTGTGAATATGTTGTTTCGACATTTTATATAATTAACCCTTCTATTTTGTGAATACATAAGATATTATCACTCGCCAATGAAAAAAATTGCTTGCTTTTTTATTTTTATATTTTTTAAATTTAAAACACATAATATATGAATTATAAATTGAAAATATAAGATAGTTTCTTCTTTAGATATAAAATATAAAATATTTACCTTTTAGTTTGGGAACATTACAAAAAAAATGCATTATTTGCGACTGTTCCGTCGCAAACATGCATTATTTGAAAGTACGTTTTAGTGAGTTTATTCATTCTATTGTTTGAATTTTTATGTAAAAATATTAGCTTAATTTTGTAAAGATTTCAGTCTTAATATATGAATATGTTATATAATTTTCATACAAAATTTGATGACTTACACATGTAATTATTAATTTATTAAGATAATCTTAATTTAAGATTTTAATCTAAATAAATACAAAAATTTGTAATACCCCGTACTTTTGTGTTACGATGTTTTGTGAGATGGCTTAGTTATGTTAGATATAATTATTATTTAAGTTATGACTATTGAGATGCGATATATTATAGTG
>JAUEKU010185483.1:0-10031 GCA_032274805.1 Gypsophila paniculata | reverse complement strand
CGATGGTAATCACGCAAAAACCAATTCACCAACATTATCCTAAACTAAAAGCTGGCATTGTGTCATAAACGGAGACATTACACATCATGTAAATCGAAGTATGTGCAAACACACAAAATAAGATACGCAGATTATATGAGTACCTGAGGCAAAACAGCAAAAGGTGAAGAGTCTCCAACTAGCCCACCAGTGAACGAAGCCGTTGGTCTTTGAACAGTGAAACCAACCCTTCTGAGAAGAAAAGCAATTATTTTATCGGCCATGATGTAAAAAACCCAGAAGTTAGGAGCCCAATATGCATGGCAGAGACCCCTACCAAAAGGAAACATCCGATGGATGACTTGGCGCATCTGCAAAGTAATAACTGAAAATTGCATCATCTTGAAAGAATGACGTTTTTAGTCTAGTTGACTGAATGTAAAGAGCCTCAAGAAAAAAAAAAAAAAAAAAAAAGGCAAACATGAACCCGGGTATATCTGAAAACCATACCCTCAATTCGCAAGTAGATCTCACAATATGTGCAACACTAAATCTACGCAGTACGCGTGATGTATGTTCCAGATTGACATACCACGCTGGAAAACGCCATCTTACAATTATTGCTTGACAGGTATATTACAAAGACACTGGTTATTGCAGTTATGTTACATGGACAAGATATTCATGGGAATACAGAAAGTTGAGATATTAAGTGTCGGATAGCTCCCACTGAACGGTCAGTTTGAAAAAACTTAACAGACAGCAATATTTAAGTTACCAGACTGGAAACTTTCCAAACTACCATAACCGACCAATACCAACCTTACTAGCTGCTCTATACTCGCTTATATATCGAAGTAGGTAATTCTCTAGATTATTGAGCTAACATGAGTGATTAAAGGGATCAACGGCAGTAATGTGCATTTTTCCTTTCCATAATCTCGTGAGCTAAGGACACCAGCTAAGCATGCTTGCAACGGATCAATCGTAGAAAATGTGAGGACACGACAAGGCCTTGCATCGGTCTAAAATTCCATACACAACCTAGCAAGCTACTACTGGCAACTACTTCGGGCCAATTGGGGATTGGGGTGTTGCACAAAACTCTTGGCCAACTAAACATCGTACTATCACTATTCACTAAACAAATATTGCTACGAACGTAGAGCAATCACATTCTTTTGGGTCGCGACCGGCTATTGTTAATCATCTATCCTATGTGCCCTCAGTGAAAAGTCACATAAACACGATTCAGCAAGCTTACGAACATAGGACACAACCAAAATAGAAGGCATAGAATACCCACATTGTCACAATAACATGTCCTCATCAACATACAACACTTAAACACCCACCATAAAAAATACTAAGCCTAAGAAAAGACCGTCTTCTTTTACAATCTAACTACCGATTTAATATGTCTTATTCCTAAAAGAAGCAATCTTTCAAACGAGGAAGCTCAGAATTAGGGAACTACCTGATCATAATACAGAAAGGGACCAAAAGCCGCCACGAAAACCAACAGCACAGCAGTCCCCAACACAAGAAACCGTCTCAAACCCAGCACGAACCCGCCCCGACAATAATGCCGAAACAAATAAACAAAATAAACAGGGGCAGCCACCAAAAACAAGTGCTTAAAACACAACAAAACCGCGAAAACAACCCCACCCAACAAATCCCTCCCACTAACCAGCTCCGAAATCGAAACCAACAACATCCCCAACAAAAACCCATTATACTGAAAATGAACATGATCCACAATCAACAACGCCGGGGACCACACAACCAAAACCCACATCAAATTACGCCGAAAATGGCTTAAATGACGACAAAACATAAAAACCCCAAAGCAAAGAAGGAAGTCAGAGAAGATGACGGTAAAACGTTGGAAGAAAATGACGGAAATGCCCTCAAAGTTGAGACCTTTATGAAGGTGGACGATGGTGGGGTCAAAAAAAGCGGAGAAAAAAGAGAGAAAGAACTCGAAGTAAGCGAAAAAAGGAGGGTAATCGAGAGTCCAAGGAGAGGGGGATTCATCGGAGTACCAAAGGTGTAATGGGAGGGTGTGAGTGGTTGCGAGCCAGTTACGGTGCACCTCGAAATCTGTGCTACGGTAAGACGGGATTAACAGGAGTTTTATGGAGGTGGCTATCATGGAGTACCATATTAGATCCGTGATTCTTGGTGGTGAGGTTGTGGTGGTTGTCATGGTGGTGGGAAAGGGTGGAGGTGGTGGGGGGTGAAAATGATGTGGTTAATTTGATTGGATTATGTCAAGGAAAAATTATGAATAACAACTTTATAGAGCATGTTTTTTTTTTAAATTATTTTATATCACTTTTTTTTTTACATATCAGTACCAATGCAATTCGAAAAAATCATATTATCACCTTATAGTTATTTTATGCAGGTTGGCGGGTATTTAGCGGATTGACAACATCCACTTTCACCCCACCACCCATGGTGGGTACAAAATTGGCCTCCACACCAGCCCCACCACCCGCCAAACTCACACCCATATCCACCCCAACTGAGGCGGATGCGGTGCGGTACCCGCTTATACCCACCCCACTGACATCCCTGGTGTGGAGGTTTAGATGGGGACGACAATATGGTGTCTGAGATTGTATGTGAAATACTAAAGGGTCAACATTAGCAAACTATATATACGTTTGAGTAAAAATCGTATTCAAGTGACCAACTACGAAAAGAAAAATGATAAAAATTGTCACAAAAAAAGCCCATAAAACAATCCCAAAAAGCCCACACCACAACACCATAAATAAAAACCACACACCCCACACAATCCTCTCTTTTTTTCCACACAAGTCTACAAACTTCATTTGTTCTTCCCCAGATCAATTTCAATCGTCAAATCTAGGGTTTCCTCCCATCAAAATTTCCCAGAAAACCCAAAAAAAACCCTAAAAAAATGGGGAAAATACCAGTAAAAATCAAGGCGGTACAATACGCGCTATCACCATACCAACAGAAGGTGATGCCAGGATTATGGAACGATTTGCCAGGAAAATTGACACACAAAGTGACGGAGAATTGGATCAGTGCATCGCTCTTGCTCGCTCCGCTTGTCGGTGTGTATTCCTATGTTCAGTGGTACCAGAACAAGGAGAAATTGTCTCATCGCTTCTGATTTCGACTTTTCTTGTTTCAATTTCACTGCTATGAGATCGTCGTGCTCGCTTTGAACTTTTCGTCTGTGTTTTTGTTGTAATGAAGTATTTGAATTTGATTCTGTCGCGGGTTTATGTGATGGGAATATTTTGTTTAATAAATTTGGATTGTTTTTGAAGCATTATGTTTGCCTATGATTGGAAATTGTAGTTTTCGATACATGAGTATGTATGAATGTATAATGCTATGTGTTTGAATGTATGTGCGATCGTATCTCGTATCTTTGGTGATTTGGAGATTTTATATGGTAGGGCAATGATGCATTTGTCGATTTGCAGTTACTCTGAGCATGTTGACTGTTAATTTGAGCACGTTTGAATTAGGTGGTTGTCGATTTGACCCCGAGTGTTTGTTATCTCCGTTGTTTTAAGATTGTTGACTTTCATTGTATTGGCGAATATTGCATTCTATCATCCATAGATGTTTGACCTAGAGTGATCGTCTCTTTGAGATCATTGGTTGTGGTGGTGGTGGTGGTGTTAGTAGCCGTTTTAGTTGAGCTTATTCATGGAAATCCGCTTGTTCGTAGCTGTTAGGAAAGGAATGATTCCCTGCTGCCTTTGTTGGACAAATGGTCCAACAGAAGATTTTAGTAACTGTTTTTATTACATTGATGCCCCCTAAGGTAGCTTCAGTAGCTTGGATGTTACTCCGTAGTATTCAGCGTGGGTTTGGTTGCAGATGACTATTGATTGGGGATACTTTTATGAGTTTATCGTTCATCCGATGTCTTGAAATATGCGAGGGAGATATTGAATTAGGTAATACAATGGATGACATAGAGAAAGTAGTTGAATAGCTCAGTTATGTTACGTTATGTTAGACCTAGTGAATAGCGTTAAACACTAATAGGGGTAGCTTGTTGTATTTAGTATTTTGTGTTTATGTGAGTTTGCTCTTACAACTATAGGGTGAAGGAATAGTTTTTCATGTTTATCAAGCCTTTACCAAGTTTTTTCCCTTTGACCATGACAGTGCTAATAACGATACCTTTAGAAATCTTCAGCGAGGTTATAGACATAGTTTTTGATTTTGCAATATCATTTCAGTGCTTTGGCAATGTCCAGATTTCTTATCATTGCCCTCCTTGCCCCTTCTATCTCTCTATCCTCCGTCACCGCTATCTTCGAGTTGTTTTATGTTGGGATTTTGGTGTTTGTAGATTGTATTAGTGGGATAGTGCCCCAGGATTGATCATTGGTTGCTATGATCCTCCCCCATAATAGGTTAGGAAGAGATATCACCTGTTTACCTGAACTCAAGGCTGCAACGGTCTATAGGGAGAGCGCTCCTAATTTTTTCCCATCCCAAAACTATTCAGCTATGGTTTTGCGTTAAACCCTTCGATCTTGTGTGGGTTCCGTCATTGTATAGATACTGTCAGTTGTGTCGTGTGACCGGGTGCCGTTGCTTTGTGCAGACCGGGGTGTGGTTCTTCGATATCATAGCTTATTCCATCTGTTGACTGTTTGGTTACTCGAGTGACGCCTCCTTGAATCACATCTCTAGTCTGTAAGGTGATGTGTATGTGGTGCATGACTCGGAACTCCGACTGTACAACCTACCTTGTATCGGTCTTCGACAAGAGTGATCAGGTTCATGCAGATTGTAGGGTTTTCTTCTGTGCCATTATTGGAGCCTGTGGTTGTATGTAGAGATGCATTTGGTGTTTGGCATTACTATACTATCTAGTTTAGGTGAAGACTGAAGACGACCTTTTTCGTTGTGAGTACTCCGTAACTAACATCAATGCTAACAAAATCAAAGAACAATCTGAAATGATATCAAACCTTGATTTGATGATACGCCCGAACTAGTTTCACCCGGTGAATACTCGACTTTCGGTGTCTCATATCATCATTGCAGCTTCACTTTAATTTACCAAAGAGTTCTTGCCTGGAGCTGACAAGTATTGATAGTTTTGACAGACTTAAAAACATTACACCAACTCGTCACGAAATACACGGGTTAGGGTTAAAATATTACAAAAGTGAACTAAATTGAAATACGAATAAAATTGCATTCCGGATAAAGAAGTGCAAAGCAAAATTGAGGTGTACTAAATTTATTAGAATTGAATTAAATTGAAATTTAATTCAAATTAAATGGATTGATAGCATCTCTACGCGTATATTCAGGTCGGTTCTGCACACATGTGAGGTCAAATTTACAGATAATAAATATAGTTTGATTTGAGTCTTGTACTAATAAGTAATAACCTGTTTATTTACGGAGGTAGCGTTCAAATTAGAGGGTTTATAATTTGTTTTCATGCAACACGAAGTCGAAATCAACACTACCTGATTCAATTTGCCGGGGCTAATTCATGCTAAGATACCTCTAGACCAATAACAAAGTTATTCACAAAGTTTACATCTTAGCGGTAAAGTATTTACGAGCGGGTCTTATTTCCTAGAAACATTTCATTTCCAAGTGAAATGTTTTACTTCGTAACAATTATAGTACAGACTACAACAAAGCCGGGACATAGGATGAGATAAGAAAATTAAGCTTTTTGAGCAAGTTCTGAATACCATGTTGGATACTCGTTTGCTTCTCTTATTTCACGTTAGATCGTCTTACAAAAGACTTGTTGCACGTGTTTCCCTATATGGAGATTTACATAGAGCGCTTGCAAACATTAAAACAAATTGTATCAGGGCGCAATTTGATTCCCGATTCCTCCTCGTTTTAATATTGTGAAAGAGGCCGGCAATGATTCCAAAGGCCCTTGTTTTCCTTGAACCAGTAACTTCGTGGCGGGCTAGGTTAGACAAGGCACACTTCATGAACACGAAACAAGATGTTTCTTCCACGAGATATGTTAAGTTGTGACCTTAGCCTTCTGCATGATTAAGAACTTTCTTCTACCGAGGCCTTCCACTTGCTCACCAAGCTTGGCAAGATGAGCTAGTCGTCTTCTAGAAGATTCCGTGGCTCCCACTTTTTCTTCCTTCTGTGGATTCCCCATCTTGTTCTCTATAGGACTGGAGCTCGTGTTGCTTGGACTTCCATCACTTGTCGTGTTAATTATCTGCTGTAACTTCTCGACCACCTGACTCATTTTCGGTCTTTCCTTTGAACTCTTCACTAAACAACTTTCTGCTAATTTTGCAATTTTCCGAGCAGCGTTTAAAGAATATAGGTTTTCCAAACGTGGATCCATTATCGAGCTGAACTTCTTACTGTCAGCTGGAAACTGTTTCACCCAGTCTAACAGCCTATGTTCGGATTTGGGCCGGCTTCTATCCAAAGAACGCCTTCCAGTTAAAATCTCGTACAACACCACCCCAAAACTCCATACATCACTCTTGGATGTAAGATGTCCTGTTTCTATGTAGTCAGGTGCAGCGTAGCCATATGTTCCGACAACCTGGATGAAGGATTAGAGTCAAAAAGGTCTCTAGATATTCGAGTTATAAACTCATGTTTGCATAAACAAAAAATACACATGTTCGATTATTTGCCTATTGAATAGTCGAATTTAGTTTCTACTGGTTTCCATTCAACAGAATCCGACAGACCGAACATTGACACAAGCTAAGTGTTGCTCACTCGACTTACCGCTGTTGAAACATGACTACGTCCAAGCGTTGGTCCTTCTCTAGCAAGCCCGAAGTCTGACAGCTTAGCTTGAAAATCCTCATCCAACAGCACATTAGAAGTTTTGAAATCTCGAAATATAACCTTCGCCAGTAACAACAGAAGATTAATGTCAGTAAAATATTATGCATCCATAACGAAAGGAAATTGCTAATCAAGTGATCACTGTTTCAACCTGGACTTCGAGTTCCTCGTGTAAATAAGTCAATCCTCGGGCAGCACCAAGTATGATCTGCATTCTCTTGTCCCACGGAAGGGTTGGGTATGCCTTGTTGAAAAGATGATCTTCCAAACTTTTGTTGGGCATGTATTCGTACACTAGCAGACGCTGGATCCCTCTTTCTCCGTCAACAGCACAGTATCCGATAAGTTTGACAAGATTCGGGTGCTCGACGACACCCAGAAAATGGACCTCTGCTAGCCATTGCTTATGACCCTGCACAGGAAATACAGAGTGAAAACGGATACTGTCTAGAAAGGATAGACATGGCAATATTACGGCCGAGAAACATATTCATTCATCCAATTCAATCGGATATCCAATTCAAAAATAAAGTTTGGATCTAATATCTGATCCAGTTTTACGGATGTAGGATCGGATATGAATGCTAGTTTCGGATATATTAATATTCAATTTGGTGTGAAAATATGTCGTTCCTTTATTTTATTTATTATTTAGCGTGTGTTACCGTGAAATTTTATAATTTTCTAATATTGACAATGTGATCATTACTGTGAAGTTGGTATAATTTTCACATTTTTCTGGCATATCATCTTTGACAATTTCAATCATTTGGTATATTAGAGTTATAAACGTTCGTTTGAATAATTAAAACGTGACAATAATGTAAACACGTTTCTAAATATACGAAAGATGCAATATGAAGAAGATAAGTGGTTCCATGGTTTTGTCGACGACTTAGAAATTAAGACAAATACGGAGTAGTTATTATACATTAAGACAAATATACGACAATTTTAAGATATGTCGTTTTCACTAACTTACGACACAAAATCATTTTTTTCAACAAACAATCTTAAATAATTTTTGTTGTCCACTTAGACATTAAGACAGGTTTTTCTTCAATTCTTCTCTTGTAAACTTTTTTTAATTATTTTGAGAAGCTTCATCGTCTTTCGTCCACATTTTTTATGTTTGTTTTTATTATCAATACATTTTCAAATTTCCGACGTCAGTGGTAGCAACAATTATACGCTAACGTGAGACATGAAGTGAGCAATCTCAAAACAGAATTAAGGAAATGACGTAAATTTGTAAATATAAAAGAATTACTCGGTAATCGGTATGAGTAACAAACTTGATTAAGTTATCTCATACGGAGTATATGACAGTAATTAACAACAATCGTTGTTAAGTTCACATATCCAACACATAATTTAGTTCCTATGTTTAGTATACATAGATTTAACGAGGTTAGACTGCATACATCAGACCTTTAACTCGTTCATATGCAAGAGTTTTGAGGTATTGGGACGTTGGGTATCGCTAATGCTGGTTTTTTGGCAGTGTCGGAGCGAGGGGCTAAGGGCTAACTAGAGCTTCCTCCCCGAACAATAATAAATCTCAAGTTTTTATTTCAGGGGCACCTATTAATTTTATTATCTCACCCCTATAATTTTCAATATTGTAGAACTTTACGCCTTTAACTTTAAATTCTGACTTGACCGCTAATAGTTGGCGTAGGTATCATAACAAGAGTTTTAACAACTACGGAGTAGTAAAAGTCATGTTAAATCCAAAACTAAACAGCAGCCAAAAGCCTAAGATAAGAACTTCAGCGATTTTTGAAAGCATAAAGAGTGGATAATGTACAAATTCGCTCATATTATGGATTCAAAATTTTACTGTGCAATTACTAGGCTTTTAAGATTTGAACTTGAAACCTCGGATTGTGCAGTTCTCATGCCGTATTACAACCATCTCAATTCTCAACCAAAAGTCTATAACTAACGATTGAGGCTTGATCAACCACTTTTACACTTTAATAAGAAATTTTTATTGAATACTCTACTACCCGAATTATTTTCTTAACTTTTTAACGGATCCAAACATTTTATGACGGAATATCACATATCGCTATATTACAATCTACCGTAATATATTTCCTAACACTTTTTCGATATAAAGAGATACTCTTTACCAATATAAATAGTAACGTCTAATAAGTAAAACGTATATAATTGAATGGAACCGAGTAAAGATTACCTGAAACCCATCTTTATTAAGCTTTTTAACAGCAACAACAACATGATCACCACCACCATCATCACCATCAACACCACCTTTAATCTTCCCTCTATAAACACACCCAAACCCACCTTCACCAATCTTCAACTGCCTACTAAAATCACTCGTTGCCAACCTCAATTCCGACAGCGAAAACGCCCTCAACTTCGTAACCTTCTCCTCATACAAATCAATTATATTTCGAGGCGATATCTCGGACCCAGTTGAGGTTATCACAGCACCACCCGAATCCGGACCCGAACCGTCAGACTTGTTCATTGGGTTTCTCAGCTCAGGGGCTGATTTATGAGCCCTTGAACGAGATTTCTCCTTGAAATAGTAGAAACAATTCATGTTTTTCATTCGGGAATTTCGTCGAACAGCTTCTGTGCGTGGCATTAAAACTAGGGTTTATTCATTTGGATTGGGGTCATTTTTGTAAAGATTTGGTTTTTTGACATGGGTTTTGGAAGTTCTTACGTGGGTATTTGTCAGAATGATTGTTTATGTGCCTGAAATTGTCAAAGTTTTTGATAGATTTTTCAAAGTCAAAGTTTAGTTGAATGTTCGTAATTTAAAGAGTTTGGGGAGATTGAATTTTGACCTATGAATGATTGAATGCACTTTGAAAGACTTGTGAAGTGCTTATATGGTAATGGTGACCAGATAGTATTTTGGGTTTGAATATTTTAATTGACAACTAGTCAAATAAGGTGTTTCTCTGAAGTGAATCGAACATATGATAAAACAAAATTGTAAAATTCAAGATAAATTGAATTAAATTGAACTGAAAATAAAAAATAAAAGAGCTAAGGTGGAATATAATAAACGAATGTCGAGTGAGAAAGTGTCTTAATTACGTACATAATGTGCAAAAAGGCTACATGTACACATTGTGTACACAAAAACTATTATACCATTGGTTGTATTACAACCATCTTATAACTAATTGAGTTCTTACATAAAGTTTCTGAGTTTTTATAAGTTTCTGAGCTAAATTGTAATT
>JAUEKU010185472.1:0-10031 GCA_032274805.1 Gypsophila paniculata | reverse complement strand
AGTAATTGGGGAAGGGTAAAAGTAATTGGGGGGCTAATTAGGAAAACAATTAAAAAGAGTCGACGACGATTAGTAAAGAGTCGACTGGTAACCGGGTAAACAAATCGTGTTCAAGTAGGGTCGTAAATAGCTCACTCTAATATAAATACAAACTTCTAATACTTCCCCCACTTGGGTCATCTAGACTAACTCCGTCGGGAAAATGTCGCAACCTTCCGTACTAACTTCGACAACTCCGGCGATAACTCCGGCGAATCCCGCCGAAGTTTCCGTCACTTCTCGCCTTCCCGCCACGTCACCTTCTCCTCAATCTTCCACCAAGGTCTTCTTTTTCTTCCTTTAAACCCTAATTTTTTATTTTTTCTTAATTTTTTTTTTATTGTTTTGTTTGTGATCATGTTTATTGTCGTTGTCGTCGTCGTCGTCGTCGTCGTCGTCGTTGTCGTTGTCGTTGTTGTTGTTTTGGATTTGATTGTGATTATGCGTTTGTTTTGATTGTTAGCGGATTTTGTGTGAGAATTGTGTGAAAGAAAGGGGAGAAATTTGAGTTGAGCTGTGTGGAGATTTAGGTATTTAGCGATTACGGAACGTCTTTTAGGGATATACTGCTCAATTTTTTGGGAGTGGAAGATGAATTCGTTGATTAAAAGCCATACGACGTCTACAAAGAATTTCAAGGTTGATGTCGAATTTGATGGAATAGAAATTTGTAAATTTTGTGTAGGTTCGACCTTTGTGTGATTTACTTCTTGTGTTCATCGGATTTTGCTGCATTTCTCGATATATGACAAGGTATTTTGGACTATGTTAGTGAAATGGATGAAACATAGGAAGTATTAAGTATTTAGTCTCTTGTGAGACGACCTCACACTAAAAAACCTGCCAATAATATCAATGAAGATAATAAAAGGAAAAGAAGGAAGTAATAAAAGAAGCTCCCGTCATGTGAGAGGTCTCGCATTAAGATATCGTGCAACCGTGTCACATGAGAATTTTTGCTAATAAGCAGGTGTTTTTGATGTCCGTAAACCGAATTTCTGAATGTGTCAAATCCTCATAAGCTAGCTCGATTTGCCTTCGTCTCACACTCTCACCCACGATTACTTTTTTGTGAAGGGTTTTTTTTTCCCATTCCCAAGTGACTAGGTTTGGTGTCCGGTCCATACCCGAACTTTTTATGTGTATCTTCAATTCTTCATATGATATTTTGCAAATAAGCTTTACTTCGTAGCACTCAATCGGTCCGGTGTTCCATTTTTTGAAAAGTGTGCTGTGTGCAAAACCCTGTGATATTTAGGTGGTATTGCTATATATTTTGTATTGTACTCCCTCCCATCCATTCAATTAGTCCCATTGGCCCACTTCACATTTGATGAATGACTTGTCATTAGGTTGAAGGAATGGAAGTTTTTGAGCGAATTCAATATTTCAACTTATCATGTTTCTTAGTATATGATGTTGTTTTCTGGTCATGCTCGTTCTGTCTAACAAGAGATGCGATGTACGAACCTATGAGCATCCACATTGCATAAATCGTACTCCAGTCTTCCCAAATTAATTGTCCTACTTTCCATTTCGGGAAGATATAAGAAAAAAGTGATGAAATACCAAAATATCCCCTTGAATTAAGAGAATGGCGACAATATTATTGTGGTGGAAGTCGTGGTTGTTAATTATGTAAAAGGAATATTAGAGGTTTATAATTTTTCCTTACTAAAGTTAGAAAGAAGACATAAAAGTGGACAATAAAAATGGGATGGAGGGAGTATTTTTTGTTCCAACAATGTGCTAGTCTGATGGAATTTATTGCATAAGTAGGGGAAGCTATTACCCTGTAAGTCAAGCATGATGCTGCACTGTAATCATTAGTTTGAATACAGAGATAAGAAATGGTGTGGCGACTATTTTCCAGGTTGCAGAACTCTAGACACATATACTTGTGCCATACTCTGAGTTAAAAAGAGAAAATAAAGGCCTTTAATTTGCGAAGAAAAGTTTCTGGCTTTAAGTGTTGGAAACAGCAGAACATGAGAACTGATTTTGAAGTGTGATAAGTCTGACAGGAAATTATGGTCTGCTGAAAGGCTTCCTCAATGAAACTTGATAGCATATTCTCTTTGTATGAGCTGATAGGAATTCTAATCATAGAAGCTAAAATCTTCCAAGGTTTTTACCGCGCAGTGAATCCCATGATTCTCCCCACCCAACAGAACGAGAAAAATTAGGGATTACAACTTGCTTCAAAACCTAATTTAGCTCTACGTTCCCCTTTGGTCATTGGTTGTGTACATGACACTTTGACTTTCTGACATGACTCTATACTTCGACACTTCATTTTAGCCAAAAACATGAAATTTCATCGTAAAATATATGGCCTGACCCTCTGTCGCCAGTCGTGTCTGCCACTTGTGCATAGTCAGAGTAGCATAGAGGATAGATGTAACTAAGCAACCGATGCTGAATCTTCTTTTGATCTTACCATTTCAACTATCAACTGTTGGTTGCAGAAAGCACAATCCGGCCCCAACACCATTGGACTTTATGCTGTGCAATGTGGAGAATGCTACAAATGGAGATTGATGTCCAATGAGGAAGAGTACGAGAAGATCAGATGTAAATTGCTAGAGGAACCGTTTGTGTGCACTAAGCTGCCGAATATCTCATGTCAGGATCCTGCTGATATTGAGAAAGACGCCTCCAGGACATGGGTGATTGACAAGCCTAACATCCCTCAGACCCCTTCTGGTTTCAAGAGAAAGCTCGTGCTTCGACGGGATTTCTCCAAACTTGATGCTCATTACGTGACTCCGACAGGGAAGAAAGTTAGATCATCTCTTGAGGTGGCAAAATATTTGGAAGAAAATCCCAACATAAAAGGTGTATCTGTATCTGATTTCAGTTTCACCGTCCCAAAGGTGGTGGAAGAGACGATTCCCAAGGAAGTTCTGGAGAAGAAAGCATCTGCCAAAGTCGAAAAGAAAGCTAAAGATGCCAAAGCTGGTGATTCTTAAACAGGTCTCAATGTATTTGCGCTTGGTTACTGTTTGCTTTTCCCTTATATGGGATTGAAGCTAGTTCAGTGTTTCTGTAGTCGTTATATAAAACCTATTGACTTTCGATGTCGTTATGTCTGTGCTGTGTTTACTAGTCCGTCAGTTGACAATCGTCGATGTTTAGTTAATTATGTTGTTTGTAATATGCTCCGGCATATGTTCAGCTTTTTAGAGTCAATGGTAATGGTAATGACATTTTGGATATTTTCACTTTTTTTTTAGTTAAAATTGAGCTATAGTTAAAGATAGGATCACAATTTTGAGATGCTGTGTCATCTATGGAGTAACAGAGAAGTGCAACTCCATATTTATCCTTATAGTTTGATAAAGCGTGCTCTGGGCGAAGTACACTATGCAATCTCAGTATCTTTTCCGACCAGATGTTTTAATTATGCCATCGTTGTTGGCGCGTTATGCCTACTATTACCCCTTTGGCTTGTTAGCCAAACTACTCTGTATAAAATTTAATAGTTGGGTATTGTGTTACCTAAATTTTTTACTCCCTTAAAAATAGTGTTCGTGTACGAAAGGTACGTGCTTTTTTTTTTATCTTGTGCCTCATGTCGTGTTTTATCGCTACAGGCTATGAGCAGCTGTGTAATCGCAAGATAATTTTGGCAATTTTGTGACGTGAAAGAAAATTTATAATACGATGTGGAAAATGGGTTGGAATACTTTTGATAGACAACAAACCAAAATGTAACAATATGAATGTTGGAACTTTACATACTCGTACCAAGCAAATGAATAACTAATGACCAACTTTATACTACTCTACAGCATCGTACATTGATGCAAGTTCAATATATTTTATCATCAGAAATATGATATAGCTCGACTGCGAATACATTGTACTTTTTTTTTTTTTTTGTATAACGGGAGCCACAAGGCAATTTCGATGCTACAGAGTTTTGAGCCCGGTCATTAATATTGTCTTTGCACGGCCGAGTCCTGTGTTAAGTGTATATATGGACACCGCCACTTGCAGTCTGGAGCACCAAATTGTGAATTGTGGCTCACCCAGATGTCGACCCTGATGGATGCCATTAGTAGCACTTCATTTCCTTAAAATGCTTATCGACATAAATGGATCACCTTATGACATTCACTTGATCCACAACATTCAACTCTCGATCCAAAACAGGATCTCGTGAAGGAAGCTCTTGAATGACAGTTATCGGGTTATTGCATACTCTGTTTTGGGGTGGGCTATTGCTCGTGCTCAATCCATCACATTTTTGTTCGGTATCCTTAACTAAATCGGAATTCTGACTCTGTATGATTTGTGAGCTCTGATCCTTTATACTGGTGTCACCCAGTGTTCTGCTATCTTCTGAAGTAGATGGCTCATCGTCAGCTTTTACTACCACCAACTGGTTTCTCTGGAGGGGCGGAGGAGTTGGGGCTTTTGTAACCGACTTCATACCAAAACCGATGGTTGCCATTCTTGATTGGGATACCAAGCAATGAAGCCAAACTAGTTGATCGGTTATATAAGCTTCAGTCTTCAATCTGTCAGCGTGATAGAGGGTCTCAATGCGGTTTGAATCGGCCTTCTCAGTAGTTGTATCAGTTGCCTCAAACCTAAAACATACAGAGAAAATTAAAAAAAAAAAAAAATCAAAAATTCAAGAACGAGATAATATCAAAAGATCAAGCGAATCATAATAGAAGAAACGTGAAATCTGGTTTACCCTGAATTTGCCCACTCGCCAACCCAACCAAATCCATGATGAGACCTAATATAAACAGTATTAAAACAAAAGAAAACATTTAGACGATTGAAGTCTTTGCTATATTTTCAGAGGCATAATGGTAAACTCATTTGAAGGTAACTCACTTGACAGTATTGCTAGCAATCGGAACAAGCCACTGCAGTGTTTCTTCCATTGCGGTTTTAATCTCTGTCATGGTGAGCTGCAAATTGGAGGTATGAATTTAGGTGATGGACGTCTGAACGAATGAACTATTTCAGTTATCATATAGACGTCTTCATTTTAAGAGTTTAACCCTTTGATCACACAAGTTAAAGAGGGAAAGAGATGGGGGAAGAAGAGGAGGAGAGGAAGGAGGAAGAAGGGGAAAAGATATTACTTAGCATTACGGGTTTGACCACTCAAAATGGATTGGAGAAAAGAGTGGATAAATGAACGATGAAAAACATAGTGAACGGTACGTGGATTCATAGATACCTCTTCTTTGACATGAAATGACTGCAGCCTGGATCGCAAAGACGATTTGATGCTTGGGGGCAGGCTCTGGTACAATGACTCCCGAGCATTAGCAGGCATGGAAACAGATCTAGCCACCTGCGTGCACAACAAGCTTAGTACTCTGTATTTGTTTCCACTGGTTAACAAAAAATTATGATAATTATCAATCCAACTAGGGAAAAAAAAAGTGGAATGTTCACTTTCACCATTTGGGGTCTTTTGTTACTCCGTATTATTTTGATTTAAGGATTGGTGTACTAAATCAATCAAACTAGGGAAAGAAAAAAAAAAGAAGTGGCCTGTTAACAGATCTTTTATTGAGGAAGAGATGTTCCAAATAAAGGTTTTTGGCATGGATAAAGTTTCAATAATATAATTCAGAACCATGGGTATAACAATAATCACGTCAGACTGATGCTATTTGACGAAGCTGTGTTTAGTTTCACACTGCGTAGTTATCTCCGTCACTGTGCAGTTGAAGGAATTTTTTGACACAGACATCAATCATTCTTGAAAAGCTTTGTATAAGGGGAGAAAATGAACATGTTAGACACCCAAGGATTTGAACGAAGAAATGAATTGCTAAGCAATTTTAAAATACGAACAACGCGTAAGAAACGAAATGATGTTACTCACAATTCCATCAATCTGCAGAATAATGTTCGCATAATGCAAAGCAAGACCTGCTGGTCCAAGCCTTTGGTGGTCGCCAGCAGTACGTTCCTTCGGTTCAGTGGCATCTTCAAGTTGCCCTAGCAGACATCAACAGAGAAAACTTAGAAAACTCCGAATTAACATTTAAAGCTTAAACATCTGCCAAAACATAAGCTGAGAAGAGAGACACCACAACCATAAGTACGTGGGAGAATGCTATGTGCAGAACTGCAAATCTATTGTGTATTCGCACCAATCCATGGGAATAACACGTGAAATAATGCCCCCAAAACCTCGTAGGCATAGGTACAGTGATATACATGAGATATCCTTTTTAACTCTTTCTTTATGGGATGTCTCAAATACACTCAAAAAGAGGTGGGGGTGTTGGATGCCCAATACTCCCGACTTTTTTTCACAAAGAACATGTAAATATCTCTTTTATGATATTCATGCAGCATCAACAATGACGAAATTTCTAAGAAGAAAGCAGAACTAAAGTTCACGTACGATTAATACACACAAAAATATGTAACAGCATACTCGAGTACAGCTCCATGACCACCCTGGTTAAATGAAATTATTTCAATGTAAACTAGACTTGATGAAATAGAATCACTTTGCACGACTGGAATGCTCTGATTTCCCAAAGTTTCTGATCGATAATGCACAAATTTTCATTTTAAAAATCCTTAACTCTAGATCACTATGAAGCCTCGTCATGCTTAGCCATATACGGAGTACCAAACTGTAAATGACTCCATAAAACTTGCTTTGAGGTGTTTAATTTAATTAAAGAACTTCAGGGAACGAGAAAAGAGACTAAAGAGAATTAAAATATGGAGCAACTAGCACCATTAGCAACGTCAAACACGGCTACACATGGATAAGAATTCAGGGTTAGTAACATGACATACCATCAATGCCAAAGTTCCTATTTATCTCCGTATGTAAAAAAAGGATGACATCGACTAGTTTCTCCATTATCTGTCGAAAAAAATTGATAGTTATGGCGCTATCTGCTTAAAGAATAAGCACAATTAAGACATAATGGTGTTACATCAAATAAGTTCACAGAGGAAATGATACTTCTTCCAAACTTCTGCTCCAAAGTGATCTTTTTTTCAGTTTCATGACTAGTTTCTTCTGCTTTTTAAGTTCTTCCCGCAAAACTGCACTGCTGCCAGCTAATGCACGAAAAAGAATGTATTGCACATCAAAAGTTAAAAACAAAAGCAATAAAGCAAATAAAATCATGTAAATCAACAAAGAAAGTGGGATGCTACTTACCCTCTACACTACATTTGCTTTGGCAGTCTTGCTCAAATCTATCCAATGCATGCAACTCATGGTAAAGCTCCTGCAGTTCATAAAATATGTAGTGCTTCAGACACGGTAACTTACCAGTTCAAGGAGTCAAGAGAAATATATATACCCATTTTATTGCGGAGTTCTAGCGAAAACAACAAATTCTAATGCAATAGAGATTAAATGCTTCGAAGTGCGCTACGGATGATCAATTTTGACAGCCACAAAACTACAAACCAGAATCATTAGCTAATTCCACTTTAATTATAAGTTCCATGAGCACTAATTCTTATATCCATGGTTGTACTTTCCCTCAAGTGAGAATTCTCACTTGTAACAGTAACAACGTTACTTCAACTTCATTTTGAACGTGATCCTATTCTTTTTCACTAAAACTCCTCACCAGAGGATACACAACACAAATGAGTTCATCTCAGTTACAACATAATAAATACCATATAGTACACATAGCACAATTATGGTTACACCAAGAGACAATCTGAAACTTGTCAGTCGTCGCGTTTCTCACTTATGATATTTATTTACCCTACCTGTACTAAATGGGCCTCAGTACACAGCAATTGGGCAAATGAAAAACGTTTCCTAAAGATGCAATTATGGAATGATCGCTTCCAAACGTAATCATGAAATGCAAGGGGGAACCAATCACCCTCCTCTTTCATAAGCTATATCAAGTCCTTATCAGATCTCAAATATTGTGTATTCTTAAAAAGCCTAAAATATTGTACAGCTATGACGGGAAATTTGAGGATAGGAGGTTGTGCATAGCACTAAGATCTGCAATCGCAATCATATGCCTCCTAAAAAAAGGACTCAATCCAGATCTCCAGGAAATTTAAGATAAAAAAAGGGGGGGGGGGAAGTTTCAGAGTTACTGCACTCACTGCTGTATACTGCACCAAAATCATCAACTGCTGCGTCACTGATTCTGCATCCTCCTTCAGCTGCTTACTAGGGCTGACTTCCCTGCTTTGTCTGAAAAATGTAACGAGCAAACAAAATTATGTGGCATGAGAAATTGTAAAGTAATAAAAATCTCAGCATGACATGCACGTAATATGAAGCTTCTTTTCTTACTTTAGAAAGTAACGGTCTAAGTTATGCCATTGAGGGTCTTTACAGCGATTTCCAAAGCGGACGACTTCTCTTGAAAACAAGGCTAATTCTTCCCTGTCAAAGAGAGTGAAATTGTAAGCTTCAAATTACACATGTACCAAAATATCTATGTTGAGAGCAGGAGATTCTGACAACCTCTTGTCATTAGCAACAATCTTTAAAAGCTCATCCATATCTTTTGTCACCAATTTTTGGACAGCTTCAGAGGGAAGAACCACTTCTTTTAAGTGGCGTATGCGTGACTCTGAGAGTGAATGCACAAGACAAGTGCCCTTCATGATGGTATTTGCTACTTCAAAAGCTAAAATTGAAATTTTGGTTCCTTTCGATAGAACACCAGAGGCAAATCCACTTTTTGAATTCAACTCCGTCACACTACTCCCAAGCACATCCAAAACCTCCACTGCCTTCTCAAGCCCCATGGTACCAGCCCTCCCTAGGCGAACACTTACTTCAGAAACCTACAATGTAGAAGGCTTGCAAAATAAGTATGTCCAGACAAAGAAATATGCACACAAATTCACCTAGAACTGATGAGTTCAAAATGTACACCAATAGGAAAGATTATCCTCGGCCCTCTCACGGACAGAAAAGTTAGCAGAGAATCGAGAAAAAAGAAAAATTGAGAGTTGGTCTTATAGTGACAGAAGCATTTCCCTGAGCTTCCAAATAGAACAAACACAAATCCCTCTTTCAGGACAAACATTTTCGGTAAATACCCTAATTCCACCAAGTAGATTTACAGCTTCAACGGGAGTGCTCTCCTTGTCGTGTAACAAAAATGGCCTCCATAAATTTAAACGACAGCTCGTCTGTCAAAATGCTTTTCTCAACCTTTCTATTCAGTGTGTGAGATCGGAAATCTTCAATATCGAATTCGTTACTTTTGTTTTCCAAATGACTGGACAAATTAATTATCCAAGCATCAACAAATAGACGTAAAGAATCAGGATTGTTGTCTCAACCAATAAAACTTTCCACGGGACTAATTTCAGCATGCTTTGTTTTCAATCTGTGACACAACCTTCCCCTCCGCAGCATACCCAAAGACACAAAACAAAGGGGAAAAGGGAATAAGTTCATCAAATGGAATAGTCTGAATTTGCCTAATGAAATAAATCAGTTGACAAAATATAAAACAAGACAATACCATGGAGACTTAGCATGTGAAGCAAGTTCTCTTCTTAAACGTTAAGCTAAGCTGCTAAGTGCTAACAAAGGATATAAATGAGAAACCGTCAAACCTTTGCAACCGCAGCTTGAGTAGACCTCATTGATCTTGATTTATGTGATAAGACTGTTGGAACACGAGGTATTCCGTCATAGAAATCATCGAGGTCACTATGTCTTATATCATTGGAGATCACACGAGTTGAGAAATGCTCCCCCACTCTCTTTTCACCTAAATTATAGGAATGCTTCTCAACTGCTCCACGCTTTGTTTCTAAACCCAAGTAAGCTAGTCTTGCTGCCAAACTACCCTCGCTTGTCAAAGACGCACTGGATTCTACATCTATCTTTTCACCGTTAAAATTCTTCGAGCATAGAAGCCCCATTATGCCTAGCACAAGCAAATGCAAATGCAAATGCCCGATATTTCACTTCCAAGTTCCTATCCCCTAATCTCGTAGTCAATTACCCGAAGCAACTAAGAGATTCATGTCTT
>JAUEKU010185461.1:0-10031 GCA_032274805.1 Gypsophila paniculata | reverse complement strand
AACCCGACCCGAAGGTAGTTATGACCCGATAATGACCCGACCCGATATGACCCGACCCGATCAGACCCGACCCGAACTCGACCCGACTGACCCGATTGCCACCTCTAATCCTCACGAGAAATTAACTGTCACCATAATGATATCCGAAATACTTAATCATTCAATTACACGCAAAATAAGATAATGAAGGATTACATATCACGTGGGAAGTAGATTACCTCCATCAGTGAATAGTAGAGCTATGCTATACCTACTCCTAAAGTAAAGCGCCGGGCGCTTGGAACTAAGGCTAAGAAGCTAAGGCAGAAATTGCTTTGTATTTGATTGATGTGTGTTGATTGTCCTTTTCCTGCTGTTCCTTCTCTTATTTATAAGGAAATAATGCTAAATAACTGCTAGACTATGACGTGCCATCACTTGTCAGTTGAATAACCTCTGCCACGTGTATCCCACTACTTGTATAACCTCCTTGACCATAACTGTCTCCTTCCATCGCTGCTTCTCCTATATTGCTTGGGCTTTCCTTCTTATTGGGCCTAATTAACACTTCACATATTAATTAGCTTGCTTTAATCACTGAACATTACTATTGGCCCATATTCATATGGCCCATCCTGATACTAAGGTACCCTTTACCCAAAATCTTATTTTGAGTACTAACAAATGCCCCCGTAACTTATGGCGCTGATAAAATCTCATTAAGCGTCATGAGTTAAGATTCCTACTGATTGCATTTATGCCGTACAACATCGTTCCTGGAAACGATTTTATTCCTTCTCATTTAATGTTCATCTATTAAATGTCCCCTTGTATATTACTCCCTCCATTCATATCCGCTTCGCATGTATTCCATTTCCGTCCATTCGAATCCACTTTGCACCTTTCCTTTTTTGGACATAAATGAATGGACAAGAATGCATCGTCCCATTTCCCCATGTCCTTTTATTATTTTTCTAACTACTCCTTAATATTTGTGCAAAATGGAAATGTGTAATGTGGATTTGAATGGAGGTAGTATGTAGCAATAATAGCGATTATTACTTATTGTTAACAATCTTTAACCGTTATATTGATTGGACATATTTTCAAAACATGTGCATTAAAAATAAAAATGATATTAGTTTACTCAATACATTGCATGATGATACTAGGCCCATTGATTCATTCAATGTACTGAATGGCCTGTGCCCTAACATAACTGAATTACATTAGTTTCTAGGTAACCTAAGAGCGCTTGACACTTCGTCTTCGCTATCCATCTCAGGCGCCTCCAGCATCTCTTCATCTGCCATAGGCAACTCTTCAGCGATATCATCGTCTGATGATATTACTATTATTTCTTCATCAGATGAGATTTCGACAATCTCATTGTTATTTTCCATACTTCTCAGATGGATCCCTCGAGGGCCGTAGATCTCTGGGAAATACTTGTGATGCCAAGCATCCACTTATTCTGGTGTTTTCAAATGAAAACAACCGCAATGGGAATACACTTCCTTCCCATCCCTGTAGTAGTGCACCATCCCATCCATGGTGGCCTTAGTGGTTTCTTCTTCATAGTACCAGCGCACACCAGGACTCGTTGGTGAGAACAGGAACCACTTAGATCATAATTTACACATTTGTGCAATTATGATCTTCTCTTTATCGGGCAATTTATAGAATATTCGTTCCATAATGCCCCTTATGCTGAACAACTTTTCGGCACTCTCTGGCGCCGAAGTAAACAAGGTTATCCTTGGGTCTGGACGATAACTCCTTATGTCGTTATTTAACAAGAGTTTCTTATTGCCAAAACTCTTGGCAAATCTCTGGATGTCCATCTCCTTAACGCTTCTATCCCAATAACACTTCATTGTATTATTGTCGCTAGTAAAAGATTTCGAATCTTTTGGGTTTTCTGAAACAAGAAAAGATCTTATAACTTTTGAGTTTCTTTTGTGATTATAGAAGATTTGGTATCTTTTTTATTTAACCCTTGCGTGTATTTATAATAGTTATTAGGTTTTCAACCGCTCAAAGCGTCCACTAAGGAAGTTAAGCAGTTACCTTTTTCTGTGGCCCACGTTGTGTTACGTGTTCCATATTTATGATGTGACAGTTTTCATAATATCCATCATAACTTTGAATAATCAACCGCTCAAAAACTGCATTGGGACAGTTAAGTGATTATCTTTTATGACGTGTATCACACTTTGTGTGACATGACCTTTCTAGTTACCCTTCCCTCTAACTTTTTTTTGAGGGGAAAACAAGAACTTATATTAAATCAAGCTCCGCAAGAGCACTTACGGAGCTGGGAAAAGAGTCCACATACAATAACTCATCACAATCAACAGGACAAAGGCGAGCAATAAAATGGGCAACCGTATTCCCGTTCCTACGGATATGGGAAAAGGAGATTGAGTGAAAGCTAGGGATCAACCATAACACATCCTCCAAGCAGGCATCAACATAATCTTTCGATCTACACCGATTATTAATGCGGTTGATAACCGTTAGCGCATCACTCTCGACTTGGACTGTAGTAAAAGAATACTTCAACGCCACTTCAAGTCCAAATTGGATTGCCTTGAACTCCGCAATCTCGACTCCCAATTTTCCTCTCATCCTGCGAGAACCAACGCATATAATCTCCCCATCCTCGTTCCGTCCCACTGCCCCGACTCCAACATCACCATTCTAAAAAAAAGTAGCATCGGTGTTAATTTTAATCACCCCTGCCCCCGGTCTTTGCCATTTTTCGATTCCGCAATGCCCTGTTGAATTAGGCACCACGTTCGTCTTCTCCATGTACCCACGGTATTCCTGCACCATATTAATTAATCCGCACCGAATGATTGTCGAGTTGGGAGGCTGTTCATCGAAGATTGTTTTATTCCTATTCATCCACGCAGCCCAAATCGTGGCGAGGAAAATCACCCTCTCCTGTCCACCACAACCTGCAATACTGTCAAGCAAAAATTTATTGAAATGGCTGCCATCCATATTTCCAGCAAGCTGCAATTGATCCCCATCTAGCCACACTTCAGTCGCCTTTTCACACGCAAACAACGCATGAAGTTCATCTTCCCTCTCGTGATCACAGATAGAGCAGCATGAATTCGCCGCACAGTGCCGTCTCTCCAAATTGGCTTTAACTGGTAATATCCCCTTGCAAATCCGCCAAATCAGATGGATCAGTTTCGGCGGGACTTGCAGCTTCCAGACATGGTTCCAGCAAGACGAGTTACCATAAGGGATAACCGGCGACAGGGCATCCGGTTCGTAACTGCAACCAAAGTGGTATCCACTCTTGACTTCATACTCCCCCTTCTTCGATGGGTACCAGTATAAGCTGTCCTCCGGAAGTCTATTGCTAATAGGGATGGTGAGAATACGGTCAACTTCATCTCTTGTAAACAACTCCATAAGCGCCCCCACTTTCCAGCTTTTAGACGCCTCATCAATAAGGTCGGCAACATAGGCATTCGGGCAAGCATTAACGTTAATACCAGGTAGACCACCATACCGGTGTTCCGAAGGAATCCAGGAGTCCTCCCAAACTTTAATTTTCCTTCCATTCCCCACCCTCCATCTAATGCCATCCAAGATAATAGGTTTTGAACCCCATATGCTCCGCCATGTATAACTCGGATTAAGTCCCCTGCTCGCTTGAAGAATAGACGAGGACGGGTAGTATTTGGCCTTTAAGACACGGGCAACAAGAGTATCCGGACTAGAGTAAAGCCTCCAAACTTGCTTGGCAAGAAGAGCTTGGTTGAAGACATGAAGATTCCGAAAACCCATTCCACCATGCTTTTTAGGAATACAAAGCTTCTCCCAACTTATCCAGTGGAGTTTCCGGTCAATCTCCGTCGAACCCCACCAAAATCTAGCCAATACTCGATGGATATCATCAATAATACCACTCGAGATCGAAAATAAACTCATTAAGTAGGTAGGAATAGATTGAGCAACCGACTTAATGAGAACTTCCTTTCCCGGTTTTGAGAGAGTTCGGTCTTTCCAGCCCTTCACCTTTTTCCAGACCCGATCTTTGAGAGAATTAAAAACTCTACCGCCTCCTCTATTCGTTGTGGTGTACGGGTGAGTTGTTGAACATTTCTGAGTGCTTCTTCCTTCTTCTTAAGCTTTCGGTTAATATCTCCGAACTTAGATTTTGCCCAACCACTAAGCGTGTTAGTACACCATTGGATTTTCTTATGTATCGATCCCATCCATCCATTGTTCCATGCTTCCTCAAGTACCGCTTTCCAGTCCGGGTCAGCCAGCCAATAAGGCTCAAATTTAAAGTTTCTGCCATAGTTTCGCCCAGTAAAGGGTTGATGTTGTTTGAAAATAAGCGCTGCATGGTCAGAATTAATGATTTCGGAAACATGAATTTCGGTTCCAGGAAACAGATTGAGCCATTCCTCTGTCGCAAGTCCACGGTCAAGCCTCTCCCTTATCGATGTCGTCATATCAGCCCCTGTTTGCCAAGTAAACCGGCTCCCTTTGTACCCCATATCGATAAGCCTACAGTCCTCAATCGTCTCACGAAAGGCCAACATTAAACACTCCCTCCGCAACGCCCCTCCCTCCTTCTCTTCATTGGTGATAATTTCATTAAAATCACAAAAAAAGATAATTGGAATATTAGTGACACCCATAATTCTTCGCATAAGCTCCCAAGTTTTATATTTTTGAGACTGTTCAGGCCACCCATAGATACCGACCGCCCTCCAAGCAGGAGTATTATGCTCCCCTAAAATATCAACCATCACATGATTTTTGTCATAACTAATAACATTGACATCCACATTTTTCCACCAAAAACAAAGACCACCAGAGTTGCCAATGCTATCCACGCCAATACCATCATCGAATCCACACCTAGCACGAATAACGTCCATTCTATTTACACATAATTTTATTTCCATGACAAAGACAAAATTAGGGCATTCCTTGCGACAAAAGTCGCGGAGAGAACGAACTGTCGGGTCGTTGCCCAACCCCCGACAGTTCCAACTCAAAATATTCATTGTTCTTCGCGGGACTGGTCATCGCCAGTCGCCGCTACTTGAGATACCGTATCAGAAGATACCAACCTATCCCTGGTTTTTTTTTTCTCACGCCCAACTTCTTCCATTACTTCAGCATCATCACCTCTTACCCGTTTCTTCCCCCCATCTACTGTAACCCTCGTTTCCTTCATGGTTTCTGTCCCGATCCCCATGGGCTTAGGGATATGGACAAACTTACGAACACAAGCCCCTCGCCTCCCCTTACTACCATCGATACAGCCATCCCCTCCACCAGAATTAGGATCCCCACCCTCCTTAGCCACTATGCCATCCTCTACCTCCTGCCCTACACCCACAATAGCCTCCTCGCAAACCATCATGTTTGTTGCAACTTCGCTATTAGACACCACCGTATCCCTCTGAATATGATCGTTATTTTTTGATACAGCACATTTAGTGAATAAAGCGGATATTTTGTCCACCATCGCCTGCTCTCTTGCAACATTTCTCTCATCAAAAAGCTTCTTGGCACAGCCTCGACTTCTACCCTCGTTTCCATCCACCTTTTTAATGCGCTTCAAAGGCGAAGCTAGCATCCATGTCCCATATCTCCGCTCATCAGTACGTCCCCCATCTTCCATCTCACAGTCCTTCCAACTGTGGCCAACATGTCCATAAGTGAAGCAGAAGAACGGAAGCCGTTCATATTTGATGTGAATATCCATCGACTCCTTCCCTTTTATTTTAAGAGGTAACGTTTCAACAAGCGGTTTGCGCACGTCCATAATAATTTTGATTCTCAACGACTTGTCAATCATAGTACTCTCCGACAAATCTACATCCACATATGAGCCAACTACATTCCCAATCCTTTTTGCATTGTCAATATTAGATCTCCCCGCAATGGGTAAGTCATAAACCCGGATCCACATAGGGTAAAAGAATAACGGTATATCAATAGGTCTAGACTCACCCGTCGTTTCCGCCAATATGAGAAGGTGCGTATCAAATAGCCATGGTTGTCGTTCGAGTGCGTACCTCTTATCACGTCCATTCTGAAACTGGAAAGAAGCAATCTTTTTGTTATTTTCGATCACTTCTCCTAAGACCACCTCCTTCGGTTTCCAGGCCCTAATCATAGTCTCGATCATTGCCTTCATATTTATCTTGCGATCCGTCCATACCTTACCCACTAAACATAGGTTTGACCCAGCCTCATCCGCATCATCCTCGATAGTCCACTCCACGGCCTCCGTATCCTCATCGTTATGTAGTCCATTGTCAGAAGACAAGACAACGTTAAGGTCTATTTGTCTCGTTCCCATAATACCCTAAGAGAGAAAGGAGAAAACCGGATTTGGATTTTTGTGATATTGGATTTTTGTGACCTAAAAGTTAATGATTGGAAGAACAAATGGAGAAAAAAGTGCAGAAACTGACAAAAAGGACAGAAGCACGCCCTTCAAGATGGGTTATTTCCTAGTAATTCCTAGGGTTTTCCTCTCTCTAGAGAAACCTAGGAGAGATTACCCTTCCCTCTAACTTGGTAACTCCATAATCTCTATGGTAATTGTGACCATACACTATGGATTTCCATTGTACAATTTACTTAAATCGTGGTGGAAATTAGGTTTAGGCTCGTCTTCTACACGATGTTGTAAATTTGATCTTGTAACTTGACTATGATCGAACATTTAATTAATCATACTATCTTAGCGATAATCAGAGTGTTAAAAGATTTACGAGATTAATTAAACGATAATTGCATATCCTGCTAATTAAAATTCACAAATGTGATGCTTTTTGTCATCACATAGTAAGTACAAAACCCTAAAATCAAGATCAACTTAGTGATGATCTTGATTGATTCTATTCAAACTTAATCGATAACTTATCGTTACCTCCCCTTTTCATTTTTTTGTTCATGCAATCATTTTGTCAAAATATTGCATGAAGCAAGCAAAACTATTTAACATTGATGATCATCTTACTGATGACCATCATTCCAGTTTGTCGCAAGATCATCGATGATCTGCCTAATAGCCTGAGCTCTTACCTCAAGGCTCTTTTCCACCTCCTCGTCATTGACCCTGCTACCATCATCCCTGATCCTCACTGGCTTTCCACATATTGGTATTGTGACAACGAACATGCCTTCCCCCCAATCCATCTTGGACGAAATCCTCATCACTCATATACTCCTCGTCTTCTTCTTCTGGCAGCACCATCTTTGGGCGACCAATCTTGCCTCCACGTACTTCCGTCACCAACGTTCTGCTTCCATGTCTGACGATTGTTTTGGTGCCTAACATGTAGTGGTTGATCCTTACAAACACTGACTGTAGATATTCTAACCAATGCCCTAAACTCTCTTTCTTCTCCAAGAAATGAGCCGCCCAAATAGCACATGTATTAGTCATGCACATCTTGGTTGTCTTATCAGCCTTTTCAAAGATGATATTCATGATATCCATGTCGGATACCAGGTCATGGAGCACCAAGCCTTTGTCCATGGCCTTTGGGTATCTTTTGATCATTCCTTTGATCGTCGTGTTCGCTGTCATCTCATTTGTTCTGGATTCTTTTTGAGAAAATCTTCCCAGATTACCATCATACTCTCAGTGGTAGAGAGGCCATAAATCCTCCTCTGGAAGTCAAATGACATAAATCTTGCCATAATAGAGTCGTTTGTGAAAAGGATGAAGATTTATGAAGCCAATTGCTCTTTGGGGCAACTAAATTACTTTTTGAGGCAATCAAGACATAGTAAAAGACCATATTACCCTTGTCTTAATAATCTTATTTTTTTCAAACACGAAAAAAATAATAAGTTAAATCTGTCGTTCTATATTCTAATATCATAATTTAAATAAAAATTTGAAAATAATAAATTTCAATAGAAAAAAATTAAGAAAATTACCGAAGAATTAGAAGATGAAATGATGATTTTGTCAATATTACGAAAGAGTTACCGATATATTTTTTTAATTTTATGTTTTAATTGACATAGTTGTATACGATCAAACCCTATTTCAATTGAAAGAGGGGAACATAATATTTGGAGGTGAATCAAAAGAGGGGAATTGAAGAAGGAGATTCTAGATGAGTACGATCAAACCCTATGTCAGTTAGAATTATTAAATATTAAGAAGGACAAATATCGTCTCTTTCGTAATTTTTTTTATAATGTTGTTAAATATTAAGAAGGGCAAATAGGTAATTTAATAAGAAATCTAGTTGCCTCAAACAGTAAACTAGTTGCCTCAAATAGCACGTCCCTTTATGAAAGGTGGTTTTCAGGGCCGGCTCGGACTTTTTGGGGGCCCTGTTCGAGATATAGAAAATTTGGGCCTCTTACTTCGGAGTAAAACTCAAAATTACGACGATTAACATAAATATATTAAGATTTTTCGTATTTGGGGCCCTTTACGGGTGGGGGCCCCGGTCCATAGGGCTGAATGGAACACCCTCCGGACCGGCCCTGGTCCTGGTGGTTTTCAAGAGATGGAACTAAAAAGTGAATTTTACTTTTTACCAACGCTCTTTTTAAGTAACTTCTTGAAAGAAGTTAAATGGGTTTCATTTAATAAAACCCTAATTTGGGCCTAAGTGTTCTACACGTGTCGAGGAAGCATCTAGAGCCTAGTAAACTCCCCACTTTTCAGATTGGGTGAATCTTATTAACTCCCTCACGCCACTTATTATCTACCACTTCCCAAGATTATCTCAATAATTATGAGTGTGGTGCTTTGAGTTCATGTATTTTTACTACATTCATTTAAACTTCATTCCATATCCTTATACTGATATGTAGGGCTGAGCAAATGCGGTTAACCGAACCGGTATTGTAATTCGGACCGGTAACCGGTTTCAAAAAAAAATTATTTTCGTGAACCGTATCCTTGTGCTTGTGGATGGTAGAAGTAGCAACATATAGAAGTGGTACAACAATAACATGATCGTGGAGTAAATGGTTTTCCTAGTCTTGGTTTTGGGGGGTTATCTTTGCCACACACTACGCCTGTAAATCATAGTGTAGGAGGGTTATTGCTATTCGCTTACTTCGCACCTTTGCTTAATTTATTTTGTTATTTGAAAAGTAAAAGTTTGGCATAACTCGGTGAATTGTGTATTGGATCGATTTGATACTTCTATGATATTCTCTCTATTGATCTTATTGATTCCTACACATCGTTCAAGTGGATAATTTGGAACGAATATCAATCCCAATAAATTGATCAAGAGAAGAGAAGAGAAGAAAACCCAAAACATACACGATTAGAGTTAATTGTGTTAGACGTTAAAATCTTGTAATCCGGAGGTGTTACTAAGATTTTAATAAGAGATTAGGGGTGGACGTAGGTCTCATTGGGAGAGACCGAACCACGTTAAATTTCGCTGTTTTATTTACTTTATGTTTTTAATTATCGCAAAGCAAACATCCCGATAAAATCAGTCTAAACTTAAGTGGAACATAAGGTTTTTGCAATTATTTAAATCAGAATACTTTTGTGAGATTGGAATAATTTCGGCCATTGAATTGTAGATTTTGATTCTAGAAACATACACATGAGCTAAAAATCGAATCAATTCCGATCAAATTTTATGACAACCGATGATATTGACGTTGATTTTTGTACTCGTGATAATAGTTTATTTTTCCTATGTTAACGCTCAAAATCAATTTTATTATGCTAATCTATCATGTTTTATTATTGTTTATTAATTAAATGTTAATAGTGACGTTTGATTAATGTGAGTAGATATTATGCATTTGAATTAGGAACTTACTGATGAGTATTTTAAGATGTACATGTTAATGATTTATAGAACGTAAGTTGTAATTATGGGAATGCACTTGTTGCAATATTACAATGTACATGTAATGTCATTTAAATGTACAAATGAATTTGCCTTATTACATATGTTAGTGAATGTTCAAAAAGGCTACACATACACAATGTGTATGTTTCAAAACATACACAACCAATTAAATGTTGACATGTGGCAGCTGCAATTTTTATT
>JAUEKU010185451.1:0-10031 GCA_032274805.1 Gypsophila paniculata | reverse complement strand
TATATATATATAATTATATAATTATATAATAAGGGATCAGAAGACATCATATACATAAAAACATATATATACACGTCACATAATTTATTACTTAATAACAAATAAAGTTCATTTAGTTTTGACCGTTTAGTTTCTCAACATCATCAACAAGGTCTTGGGTTACTTATCACTCCAACCTAAACCCACCATTGTACATTTCATGTCACTAGTAAATATCAACTAATTTTTATTAGTGAGACAAAAATTCAGCAGCAATTCCCCACAGCCCCCCAAATACACGATAGTATTATTAATACTCAACATATGTATTTCGAGGACATAGAAGAATTGAAACCATTTTTTGTCTCGCTAATTAAAATTAGTATATATTTACCGCCTAAATAACATGAAAAGTACAATGACAGTCCCAAAATGGGGACAATTCAAAAATTACTCCTAATGAGTAATCTCTGAATTGGCACTAGGTCTAAAACAAGTAAAAATTCATTTCAAATGATCAGGTCATATTTAGAATAACAAATTCACAAAATGAATTAAATACACTATTAAGTATGACAGCAATCAGTTAATTCAAACCAAGCATTTGACAACAAAAGAGTTAAATAATAACAAAATAACAATATCTAATTAAGGTGAAAAAACTTACTGAATATGCTCCGCAAGATACTACAACAAAAGAATTAAATAGCAACACAATAACATTAACAATAACAATAATAACAAGGATAATTTAACATTAATAATCCCAGTTTACACCCTAACTACCAGTTTACACCCCAACTACCAGTTCACACACCAACTTCGAAAAATTGCAATTAAATAACCACATATTATCATAACATACCAATTACCATTCTGGAAAATACAATGGGTCATATAACTAATGGCTTTTGAACCATTTAAAAAGTTAAGCGGTTATTAAATTACGAATTTTACAAAATCAGCACGCAAAGCTGCCACTGTGCAGTCCTGCATGACGTTCGTGTGCTAAAAACTAAATTTCTCCTAAACCGTTAATCAAATTGACACAAAACCAACGGCAAATTAAAGCTAACTCACAAGGCTATCCAGAAATATTTTTAGATCATGATAATTCCAAGTGAGCACAAAGTGACAGTGTTTTAAAGTTGCTATAGTTTCTGCCAACCAGTTACAGATAGCAATAGTAATGGGTTACGGTAATAAGACAGCAGAACAGCAGCAAAACAAAAGCAAAACAGCAGCATACAGGAGGGTTCAGCAGTTACATTAGCAAAACGGCAGCAAAACAGCAGCAAACAGAAGGAAAACAGCAGAAAAGTAAAGGTTACAGTGATATAAATTGCAATATAGAAAAGCAAAGATTCTTGACAGAAGCTTTAACAATAAACATCAACAATCAGTAGGGAAGAAGATTAGAAGGACATCACTTCGCATACATTAGCGGAACTAAATCAGTTAATGTCATAAACAATCCGTCTTACAACATCATAGCTCATTTAATCATCACGCCGGGAAAACTCTCAAAACATCAGTTTTAATACTACACCATAAACATGACATCCCGAACTGAACATGGAACACGTAATGGAACAACCAACCCTGGCTACTAAAAATAATAACTAACAACTTAGGCATAATTGATATTAGATAACTGAATTCATACGACGAAGACTAAAGAAGGCTTATGAAAATATAATCTCAAGCACAATTATTAAGGAACAGGAGCAATGTCAAACTTGAACATTTAAGATCCTAAATACTACCAGTTAAATCAATAATATCAACTAAACCGCAAAACTTATGGAAATATACGAGTTTACGTAATTAAAATAGCAACAAAAAGGTTGATAACTAAAAACACCAACAGTAGAGGAAAACAAGGTGGGATGAGTACATATGGAGGAAGTAATCAAGCTACTCCTAATGAGAATGAAAATGACAAAAACTTCAAACAAGATATAAGGTACATAAGCAGGAAAACAAGCTAAGGTAGAGGAAATGGAGAATTACTCGATAAGACTCATAATAAGAATACACCATAATGCACACACAAATAAAACAAGTTAAAACACGTGAGTCAGAATATTACTATCTATGAGTCACAAACAAAGCATATAAACACCCAACACTAGTATAAGAAAACAACACAATACACATACACAAGTCCTTAAGGCGTTCTACCCAACTCTCACTACTCATCGCGTTTTAGTGATCTATAATCTAATTTATTTTAAATTTTAGGGTAAACAGAGGCGTCGGGAGCAAGAATGCTATTTAGCAATAATAACAATAACAACACCAACACCAGCAGCCACAACAACCACCACAACACCAACACCAGCAGCCACAACAACCACTAACAACAACAAACACAACAACAACAACAACATCAACAACAACAACAACAGCACCATCAACAACAACAACAACAACGACATCAACAACATTAACAACAACATCGACAACGACATCATCATCATCAACAACAACAACAACAACAACAAAAACAACAACAACAACAACATCAACATCAACAGCAACGACAATAACAACAAAAAAAACAAATGAATGAGAACGCAGAAAGGGAGGGGAGAAAGAGAAAGGAAAAATGAATGATCTTACCAAACAAATAAGGAAGAACGAGAAAGGGAGGGGAGAACGGCAAGAGGGAGGGAGGGAGGGAGAACGCAGGGGGAGGGGGGAGGGGAGGCGGGAGCCGGAGGGAGGGAGGTGGTGGTGTGTGGAGGTTTGGGGATTTTGGGGGTGTTTGAGGGAGGGAGGTTGTTGTTGATGTTATCGATGAAAATGGGGGAAATGATTTGGGGATAATCTTTCGCTGTGTTTATTTTTTAGTTCGCGGAATTTTGCAACGGATTATCCGTTGCAAATCTTACTTTTGCAACGGATTATCCATTGCAAACCTTAACTTTGCAACGGATAATCCGTTGCAAAGCTTCAGAATCAATATATTTTCCCCTCTTAGTGAAAAACAGTTTGCAACGGATTTTCCGTTGCAAATTTGACGCTACAGTTCATTGTTGCAACGGATAATCCGTTGCAAACCTTAACTTTGCAACGGATAATCCGTTGCAAAGCTTCAGACTCAATATATTTTTCCCTCTTAGTGAAAATCATTTTGCAATGGATTTTCCGTTACAAATTTGACGCTACAGTTCACGTTTGCAACGGATAATCTGTTGCAACTTCATTTGCAACGGATAATCTGTTGCAATATTTTGGCGCAAATAAGTTTCAGGTTTGCGCCAAATATGTGCAACGGATTGCAACGGATAATCCGTTGCAAATATTGTGCACCAAATATTTGCAATGGATTGCAACGGATTATCCGTTGCAAAAAACATTCCGTTGCAAGTCCTTTGCAACACCTTTGACTTTCCGTTGCAGAGACAAATTTGCAACGGATTCAAAATCCGTTGCAAATAGTCCGCTGCTATTCCTCTGTTTTTTAGTAGTGTTAGTCGCTAGATACTCTGTTTCTCTTTAAACTCAAGCAATGTCGCATATATGTCCTTTAAACTAATGTCGAGAGTTTTAATGTCATTTTTCATGCATTTTCAAAGTGGTAAAACAATAGAAATAACATAAAACAATAGAAATAATAATCACCCTCAGGTTATACAAGGTTAACGATATAAACAAGGTCGATAAGATGTCGAGATCAAGTTATAATCGATAAATCGCATAATGAAAGTGATGCCAAACGACAAGTTGATTGATAGTTGGTTGTTTTTAAGTGTGCCTCTTGATGACGGTGGTGGATATTGTATCCATTTCGTGATTCCCTTTTGAAGGGAATCACATGTCGATATTTAGAACAATCACGAATGATCGTTGAAGGTCTAGAGTTGATTAGAAGAGGGTCAAAACGCGAGAAGGCATTGCCTTAGAAGGAGGATAAGGATTAGGATGTTATACCTTGGTTAGTATCGAGATGGCAAGTGGAAATGGCAAAAACGATAACTTGAACACACGATGATTCGATAATATGACGATAATATGATGATAATATGATGCTAATATGAGTAATATGTGTTTTAATCTCGACAATTCTCTCAAAGTAACTCGAATTTATTGATATGAAGTGATGATGATGTTGGAATCCGCAAATGAGCTCTTTATATATGAAAAATTCTAGCGATTAAGTTATTAATCGCTAGTTGTCTAGCGATTACGATATTAATCGCCAGATGTCTAGCAATTAAATTCCTTAATCGCCAGACTCGAGACGTGGTGAAAATGTGCGGATGAGGGTTGGAACGTGGGTATCATGCGAGATGGTTAAGGGGATGATGGATCCTGTAGGTTTAGGGTTTTTATGGTTTAGAATTGGGCTTAGGGTAGTTAAGGGTTTGTTTTGGGCCTAGGGGTTGGTTTAGGGTTTGACTTGGGCCTCGGGGTTAACACGAGTGTCGGGACTCGAGTTTTTGGGCTGGTTGGACCACGAAACCTGCTTCGGGTTAGTAAACGGGTTTTTTATGTACCGATATCAACCAAAATAACTGTCATACGCGATAAATTAATTCTAGTTTGAGTTCGACCTTCATCATTTAACGTTGTTTCGATAAATCGAGTTATTGTCCGTTTCATCATCGGGTTTAAAATAGGAGATACAGAATTGGGTATCTACACATCCCTTTTGTCTGCTTGAGTAAACAAGCTCATAGTGACGAGTCGGGATTCTAAAAGTATCTTACGGTGCTATTAGGATCTACGGGTTATAATTCCAGAGTTATCAGGTGGTAATATGGTAAGCCCATCGGTATCACATGGGTTACACAGCTAAGACCCGTGAATGAACTCTAATCCATTAAAATATACATGGCTCTATTATAGATGACGTTTACTATATGAGGAGTTACTTAAAGATAATGATACTTGGATGATGATTTATGATACTGGAAATAATGATAGATGATACTTGATCAGTTTCACATGTTGATTGACTGTGTTATGTGACTCACATGTTGAAGTGCTTAACTGTCTGTATTTAATTACCACAGTACTAATACTATCTGTAAAATGTGACATCCTCAGACTTACTATGTACGTTTAGAGAACTATTCTCGTTACAAAACCCCCACTGAGCGTTTAGTTTTTTTTTTATTTAATAATGTTTAGGTACTGAAGACTCGGGGAAGAGTAGAGGAGCTTTCTACTATTTTGTGTTAGAGTGAGGAATTAACCGATGTAATATTTAGTATTCACTCGACTTATCAAACAATTGAATTTGGTTACATAATATTAACATCTGGATTTAATTATATTTATTCTGCATGTTGACTTAATTAATTTCCACAATATTTATTATTTAAATAAGTCAAGAAAATCCAAGGTGTTACAGTTGGTATCAGAGCGTTGTTCTTTTCTGGCTAGGTATCGGAATCTTCACATTTCAATACTGACCATTAAGACAGCTTGTAACATTATTGTTTTCTAGGGTTATTAAATAATGATTGTTGGAATAAATAAGTTTCAAATAATAAACTTAAATACTTAAAAACAATCGTTAAAAGATTTAAACTCTAGATCACTAAACGAGAGTGGATAGACTCTAAGGATTAGACCTAGAAACAGATTTTGAAATTTAAAATATACTTAGAACTACCGTTAGTTAAACTAAGGACTGAGTAGTTGTTTGCTTATGTGTGAAGTGATTATTAACTAGTTGTTTGTAAGACATAAGAATGTCGTCGCCACAACCCCTTGAGCATAGACCACAAGGATTTTCTCCTACATCTACTACTTTGAATTATATCTTAAAAATGAAGATTTAAACAGATGGCACCACCTCGAAGAAACCATCACGCCACTGGAGCAAATGACACCCCCATCGGAAATAACCATAACGGGGACAGAGATGACCTCGATGTCAGGGCAGCCATTAAGCACATCGCGGCAAGCGTAGGCTTACTTAGCGAGCTTATGGGAAGGCAAATGAACAACTCTCCCTCACCAACCGACGGCTTTTGATAGATTTGCTCGACTCAACCCTCCCTCCTATTTTGGCTCCAATGATCCCACCGACTTAGTCAACTGGCTTCAAGAAATGGACAAACTGATCGACTTGATCAACATCCCTCTCGCTGATCAAGTCAAGTGCGTCACCTATTTCCTGAAGGGTGATGCTAACAACTGGTGGATGCTAGTCAAGGAGAGCCTCTTGACCAACCCAGCTTTCTCCTATGCAGACTTCATGAACTGCATCGAGAACAAGTATTACCCTTTTGAACCCAGATGGCAGAAGGAGGAAGAATTTAGTGCTTTGAAATGGGGAATATGACTCTCCAAGCTTACACAGACAAGTTCTCATCCCTTGCCAAGTTTGCAAAGAGGATCATACCTGATGAAGAGACCAAAGCCCGGCTGTACGTGAGGAATATGAGTGGCGATCTTAGGACTCAGATGATGGGTCACCCAGTAACAAAGTTCGACAAGGCTTATAACAAAGCCCTTAGGATCTATGCCTCTCAAAACCTAGCTGAGACTGAAGCCAAGAACAAGAGGTCTATTGTCACACCTGTTACAAGGACTAGCTTGATCCAGAAACCCACTTTCATTAGGCTTGTCTTCACCAGACCCAATTTCCAAAACAACAACAACTTTAACCGAAACAACAACAACAATAACAACAACTTCCCAAACAGAAACATCAACAACAATAACAACAACAATAATAACAGGAACTCCCACAACCCCACCACCTGCCCTAATTAGACACCGGCTGGAAGCTCCAAGGTAACCCAGCCGAGTGGTGGCCCTAAGTGTGACTCGTGCCATAGGAACGATCACCCGGGCCTGAGGTGCAACGGTGCCCCACTCTTCTGTTATCATTGCAAGGAGCCTGGGCACAAGGTCACTACCTGCCCCAAGAAGGCACAAAAGTTGAAAGGACGAGTCTATGTCCTGACAGAGATCGATGCCTCAGAAGTGTCAGATGTCATCACTGGTATATTTCGATAAACCTTACTGCTGGCCACATCCTAATTGACTTAAGAACACCCATAACCCCTATCTCAAAACTTAAACAATCGATCGTTAATCTTTTGAACGCTCATCGAATAAATTATTTTTTAAGGGGGTAGGATTCGCATTCAATGTTTCAAAAACCCATCGGGGACGAAAATTTTCTTAAGGGGGTAGGATTGTAACAACACGAATTTTCACGATATTTATTTTAATATTTTAATTGAATAAATCTACTATCTAAAATTCACTCTAAATTTTTCGCGAGTTATTTAATAAAACAAATTATACTTTTATAAGTTATTAACAAATACGGTTTCAAAATTCGAACAAATAACCCTTAGACTAATCCCCACTCAATCGAACCAAAATAGTAACCGGACCCTTCTCGAGCCATCGGCCTCAAATCGAATAATACCGTCCAACCGATTAAAAACTTCTAGGCCCCCTTGTCCACGTAACTCATATTTTCCCATAATTGAAAATACATAATTACTTAATATACTATGAACTTTAGTAATCCCTAATACGAAGTATTAACTCTTAATCGTAATTTCGTAATATAAAAATTTAATAATATTTTAAACGATCAATACGAACGTACACAATTTAAGCACGTATATCATATTAATTAATATCATACGTAATACGTACATTTCTAATTCATTTCATTTATAATTCATTTTAATTCCAATCGATCATAACTCGACCTGTATATCTTCAAATCGAGTCCTGTCTTTTGCATTGGACTCCTATTAGAACTTATTACATATTAGGCAAGTTAGAATCATCATGAATTTCCCTTAACCATTCCGTAACTATGTCTACTTATAACTTCGTCAAAAATCACCCGATTTCAAAACTGCCAATTAAACTACTTTCCAATTCCTCAACCAAATGAATTGGACTAACTAAGGAGTAAAATCATAGTCCTATATGGAATAGGGAGCCACGTCCAAGACAACAAGAAGACCACAATCAACCTCTTCTCCACATTTCCTTCTTTTCTTCCATAAGTACAATGATCCTTAGACTTTTACATGATCACCTTCACCCACCATGACTAAACTCACTCAACACTCCACAACACCATACCATTATGTCATGGTGTAAGACTTAGGAGTACCTCTCAAGTATGGCCATGATCATGCATGATTTAATTTCAAATAATACAAGATAAAAAAAAAAAGAGGAAAAGAACCCTTACTCCTTCCCTTATTTAACTAGCCTTACTTCATTCATTTCTACCTACAACTTACTTTAAGTTCTTCCTACCTCTACATCACTTCAAATTCTCAAAGTAATATTGGTAGTATTGTTAGCTCTTTACTAGTAACAACCTTAACATTTCATGTGAGTAATCAACTCAACTTCTACTTGAAACTTATATTAACATTTAACATGTTTGAATACATGATCTTTGTTAATATTTGTGACAATGTAATCCTTAATTTAATTTCCAAATTCACACTCTCACATTGTTCAAACTAAACTCATATTATTAAAAAAATATACATTTTCATAACCTTTGTAAAAGCCCTTGATAATATGAGTTCATGAAGTCTTGAACACTTAACTTGATTACAAAAACTAATACACTTTATTTGTCCTTGGGTTATCAAAGTTGAGGGTGAAGAAGAAGTTGAGGAAGTTGACCTTAGCATCTTCGATAACATCATCGATCCCGATAACATTTGAACGAGGTAACTGGGATACCTCTAAACTTCCTTTAAGACCACTTGGGTGTTATGTTTTGCAATAGATTAGTATTGTATAATGAGATGAAATATTACATTATGTTAATCAAGTTGATATCATGTTGATTATATGTTGAGTGTTGAAAGAAATGACTTAAATTCATGCAAAATAAATAAATATTTAAAATGGTAATTTACTAGAAACTTATTATTTTGTTGGTAAATAATTTATGATTGCTATGACATGTTTTAGTATATTATTCCACCTTAGAAATATCATATGTCCACAGAAAATGTTAGAAAATTAATTTAGATTGATTTACAAGAAATCAAAAACGGGTAGTGGCATTTTTAATTATTTCATCCAGTTTAAACTTCTTGGTTTTCTTTGATATTTTAGTATGTTTTAGTACTAGTTATAAAGGATGCGCCACCACTAACGGCACTCAAATCCGACAAACGATGATTTAATTATGATTTTTACAAGATTCTCTAAGTTAATAACATAAGTATAAGCTTAACACCTCAAACTCTAAAACTATTTCTACTAGACATTCATGAGTATATTATAAGACCCCTGTAAACATTTCATAAATTTTAGACATGTATAACTATTTTTAAAAATGCAAACAAAGTATTAAAACCCTTAAAAGATGAAATAAATGAAAAATAGTTAAACAACGAAATAAATTATGAACATTTTATAAGACAGTTGGAATAACATACCTAGTCCCCAAAATAAATTTCATAAAGTTTCATAATGTTTTACTAGTTAAAATAAATTATTGATAATCGAAAAGACGATAAATAAAAGACCAACTGGAAACAGTGAGTAAATTATGAAATAAAATTATTTCTGGACTTCATTAATAAAATAATACCTATATTAATTATTTCATAATTTTCCATGACCTTTATATAAGTAATAACAAAACTAAAACTAGAAATAGCCCTACCGTAATAGAAACCGTAAAATAAAAGAAACTATTAAAAACTCAAAAGTAAATTCTGTAAAATTTTGGACAGAGGCTCAAATATTATTAAATATTAATTTTAGTATAAAAATAATACTATATTATTAATCTTTTAATCATTAAGTTTAAATCTCCAAATAACGATTACCGTAATAATAAATAACGAACGAGTCAAATCTCAAACCAACTAAGGGTCAAACCTAGTTAATTAAAGGTAACTAAGTCAAACTTAGTCAATAAATAATAAAACTGAAATAAACAACTCTTAAATAATATTAATAACATATTCAAAGACGATTAAATAATAATAACGTACGGTTTGACCAATTTAAAAGAATTAAAGAACTTAACGGCTCGGCTTTTAGAGCTACCAAATAACAAACTCGACTTATAA
>JAUEKU010185440.1:0-10032 GCA_032274805.1 Gypsophila paniculata | reverse complement strand
ATGTCTTAACTTATCATATAATTTACATGCTAGTGCGTACCCTGAGTCATTCTTCCTAAAAAAGTAAAAATACTCATTGATTAAAAAATAAAAAGGGTGCCACAATTGACTTGAGCAAGAAGTATATGAATACATTGGTGCTCAAAAGCTACAGCTCATAGATTCATCGGTAATATTCATGCAATTAATAGGTCTACGTACGTACGTTTTAGGTAGACCCTAGGGCCATTATTCTAGTATTCTACCTCATTGAGTCTTAGCTTAGTCGTTGATTGAAAGTATAATTGCATTTGTAATCAAGACTCTTGAAAAGTGATCCAAGCCACTTAATTATGCAAAATTTCAAAAAGACAATTTTATATGATGACTTGTGAAATACTATTTTTTTTTTATTTTCTCTAACGGTTGTCTATTTAATATATTTGTATTTGTTACTGATATTTAATTCGATAGTGAAAAACGATTTTTTACAAAACTTACACGCTTAAAATGACTTCTCATAATAATTATGGAGTACTTCGTACTTAATTGTCTTAATTTATGTTCGATCGACTTTTATGTTTTTCAAATAATGTCATTCTCATATTTCTATATTTTGAAATAGGTTAATCGTTAATGTTCGAAAGCTGTCAAAATACAAAACACACTTCATGTTAAGTTAAAATTAAATCGTCTTTTTAAATCTGGTAAGTGTTGAGGGATAAATAAATTAAAGCGTGTATATGTTTTGGTAATAGATAAAACTATATAAGGTTGGAGTATTAAAAGTAAAAGGAATAATGTCAGTTTTTAGATACACAAGACGAATTTTTTTAACATCTGACGGAGTACAAAATATTTGTGTATAACTATTTTAGTTACATTACGACAATCGAAAGAATATACGAGTATAATAATGAGAAATTTCAACCTACAACTTACAATAAGGAGATAATATCACCCGTTGTATTACAATCATTTTTTATTGATTTTGAGCTTTATTGCAAATTTTTTGAGTTTTGTTATAAAGTTTGTGAGTTTCGATATAAAATTTTTGAGCTAACTTCATAAATGTTTTTGCTCAAGAAGTTACAATTTAGCTCAGAAACTTATAAAAACTCAAAAACTTTATGTAAAAACTCAATTAGTTATAAGATGGTTGTATTACAACCGGTGGTATAATAGTTTTTGTGGAACCTGAACATATATTTAGGTCATTATGTGGAATAATTTCATTACATTTATAACCAATGTAAATATTATAGGAAATAATCAAAGTTAATTGATTTCGATTGTTTACCCTGAAGCTAAATTTTTGGTGTTTTTTTATTTTCAAATATCTTTAGAACTTTCTTTTACATATATAGATAATCTTGCCAGAAGTTTAAATCTATTTTTCATCCTTTATTAATTTCCTACACCCTTCTTTGTTTCTTCTAAAGTTAATTTTTGAGTTTAAATTATTTTGAAAAATATTTAGAATATTTTTTTACAAACTACTTCCTCTATTCCATTAAATTGTATACATTTGTTTTATGCACGTACATCAATGTCGTTTTCTTTTGTTTATATCTTTAGCTACATGCTACTAAACATTATAAAAATTTGATATTAATAATGTACTCTGTAAGACAATTTAAATTTTAAAAAATATTTCACATGACTATATTTTTATGTTATATTGAAAATTCTCCTCGCTTATGAATAGTACCCAAAATACAAACGTTTACTACCATTTGGAACAGAGAAAGTAAGTTTCTCCTTCCAAAAGTTTAAATTTAAGCTCTTACCACTAATTGAATTTACATAAATATTATAGTATCACATCTCCAAAATTCCTTACACATATTAGTTCTTCCTGTAATCACAGATTTTTTAAGGAAACATCCAAAATGAATTCTAGTACACAATTACATCAAATTAACAACTTTGAAATATGTGAAATAAAAAGTTATCTGATTCAAAAAGCTTAATTTTTAAGGTAGAATTTAGATAAAGATATCTATGAGCATAAGTGAAATTTACACGAATTAATAAAATACTAGTTTAGCCCTCGTGCATAAATGCACGATTTATTTAGTTAATTATTTATATTAAATAAATATTTGGTAGGGTTGACAAAAATATTTTAACATTCATACTCGCCAAAATTAATAAATATTTGATACGGTTGAGAACAAATTTTTAGATTATATTTCGGTACAGTTAATAAAAAAATTAATATTATTTTTTTACGGCTAGTAACAAATTTTAAGATTAACTTTTTGTCGTTAGTTGAGTATCTTTTAACAAAAAAACGTTTATTTGTTCTATTAATTAAAAAATATATACTTAATTAAGTGAGTTATGCATGAATTAAAAAAAATTACTTCCTTATAATTTTGCATTAAGTATAAAGATTTTCCAATTAAATATTTACTTTAATAAATAATGAATCTAGACATATATTTTTTTAATGAATATAGACTTAAATTTGGGTAGATTAGCATTGTAATTTAGGCGGGAAAACAATCAACGTGAGCGCGACATGTGGCAATTGATGATGAGAAAGAGACTGTGATTTAGTAGTATAGAGGATTTATATTTTAGTAGAAAAATAAAAATAAAAAGGTTTATACGTACAAAGGTTTTTTTTCATGTTCTATTTATTAGCATTAATTTTAGTAAATAAACATATCAAGAATATCAAGAATATTAATTGTCTAATTAGTGAGTAAATTTTCTTAGAATAAATAATTATATTAATCACTGTTTTAATTAGATACTAGTTTAGCCCCGCGCAAAAATGCGCGATTTATTTAGTTATTTATTATTCATATATATATTTGTTAAGAGTATTTATATAATTAATAACAAATTTTTAGATTGTAAGTTGTAGTTAATAAGTTTTTTTAAAGAAAAAATTATAATATCTACTGTATTGATTATATTTTAGAAAAAAATTATTATCTCGTGTGATTTATGAATAAATTAAAAAAAATGCTCAATGAGTACAAAGATTGCATTTATAATAAAGATTCGTCAATTAGATCTTAGAGTATGATTTAGTAGGCTCATAGATTTTTATGTTGATTAATGAAACATAAAAATAAATATAGATTGGTGGTAGTGATAATAATTTCTAAATAAGAGGTTATGGGTTCAAATCTTGTTAATTGTTATTTTTTAAGGGGATGATGTAAGCAAAGATTTTTGGCGGGAAAAAAAATATGAGCAAAAACTGTCATTTAGTAGAATAGGAGGATTACGAAATATTAATATCTTTATTGAGATTTAACACCATGATTTATCAATAGTTTATTTCCTAACAATTTCAGAAATTTTTGAATGTGAATTAACTATAAATATTACTGTTTTGTTACATGATTACTAATAAATTTAAGTGCACTTTATTTAACAAAAATCAATTGTGTAATTACTTATTTTGTTTTTTTTTTTTTTATGAAATGACTAATTATATTATACCAATAACGTTTTCCCTTTCATTTTAAAAGTTAATGGAATAATTTTGATTTTGTTATATATGTTAATTAAATAATAAGGAGTAATATTTTAGAATCTTTTTTAACTTTAGATATCAAATTTGATTGGAATTTTAGTAACCAAAATTTATTTTTCATATGAAATTGATGTTCGCCAATTAAAATTAGTTGTGTGTTTTTATGTATTTCAAAAGAGAATTGAATAATAAATGTAGTTTCAAAATATGTAAGGGGAAATTTGAAAAAAAAAATGTGCTGCATAATTAAGTTATCTTTTCATTAATTATTTTCAAAATATTTATGGGAAAATTAGATGAAATAGAGGTGGTAAAATGTTTTGGTATTACCGACAAATATAATTCTCCGTATTTGTTTACATAATTAAGTTATCTTTCCATTAAATATTTTCAAATAATCTTTTCATTTACACATTTTAATTTTTTTTATTGCATTTTGGTGTAAGAATATATGACTCAACTTTCATATTAAGCTTTGAAATTTAAATATCTTTGAAAATAACTTATTTCTTTGAATTAAATTAATTATAATTTAAATATCTTTGGAAATAACTTATTTTTCAAGTGTAAATGAAATTAATTATGGTCTAGAGTTAAATTGTTTCCTAAATTTTCGCAATTACATTTAACTTTCTTTCTTTAGTTAAATTAGTTTTTCTTCAAATCTTGCTTTTCTCTCGTTTGGACACGTCAGCATTGCTTAAACGTAGTGATGCCACGTCAGATTTTAGGGCTCTAAATTAATAAGTATAATGATAATGATGATGATGATGATGATGATGATGATAATGATGATAATGATGATGATAATGATAATGATGATAATTAATTAATTTTTTGATTGAGACGATTAATTGATAATAATTTTATGTATAGATGTTTAACTACAATTACGATTACGATTACATCTTGGATTAATCTTAATTTCAAAATATCCGTAAAATTAAACCAGCTATTGGGATCATCGAATGAGCTTATAAAACTCATATAATCATACCACATAAAAATATTAACTGATAGCCATTGTATCAACACCTGTCGATGAATTTTTTTTTTTTTTTAATTTCAAATTTTCTAATTATTTCGTTTTTTTAAGCAATTGCAATGTAAGAACTTTTTATAAAGTTCTTGCATTTCCATGTTATTTTTTTAGACAATTCCAATACTACGCACTCTCGCCCACAATGGAAGAACTCTAAATAAAGTTCTTAAATACGAGTATATCCGTCTTAAGTTTAAGACGGATCGAGTAGTGTGAATATAACAAAAGTAAAATGCATAGGGAAAAATAGAAGACTTATCTTATATTCATAAGTGAGAAGATATTTGACCCGTTTTATTGGGAAGACTTATTGTATAAATAAATTTTTTTTGTTGACAAACCGAGTAAGAACTCTACATTGTTAAATAATGTTTAATGGTTAGATGGTACGGTGTTCTTATGGCGGAAGTAGTAGCTATGGAGTTCGGAATGAGAGTTGCTAAAGATATGGGTATAGAGAAGCTCATTGTGGAAACAGACCGCTTGGAATTGATCCGCTGCCTGGAGAAGTCGAAGAGTGAGTTGCTATGTCCTATCAGATTAGTTGTAGATAATATTAGAAATATAGAGTCTAGTTTTGGCGAGTAATCATTTTCTCAGGTTAGGCGTGTAGGAAATGTCGTGGCCCATTGGGTCGCTAGAACCCAATTGGTAGGTGGTGATGTTACGATTTGTACGACCAATTTTTCGCTAAGTATTCAAACTTTAACGGCTTGGATTTGATTTTTGAATAGAATAACATTACCTTTCATAAAAAAAGTGTTAACGCTCCGAAAAATGATCCTACGAGAAGAAAGACTCATCACCTACAATCTACACCGTATCAAGTTAGGAAATATTTCCTTTTAGAAACAAATTTAGCATTTTTTTTAAAGAACAAATTTAGGAAATATTTCTTTTTGTTTGGATCAAATTTTAGGAAACTTTATTTGGTGAAAGCCAAGTAGTATCTATCGATGCTATATATTTGAAACCATTTTATATAATCTTAACACCTATACAAGTTAAAACACAACATTCTTTACATTCTTTAGTCTTTACTTACCCTACTTTACACAAATTTATTCCAAAATCCGTCCACCAACAAATTTAACTTAGAAAATGGCAGAACAAATATTATTACTAGAAGATGATAATATGATCGAGGCAGTTGATATGTCTAAGCACTCGTCCGGAATCGTCCCGACGATACTGAACATTGTCTCGACCGTAAACTTGGACTGTAAGTTGGACCTAAAGGCCATATCATTACACGCTCGCAATGCCGAGTACAACCCAAAGCATTTCGGTGATGTTATAATAAGAATACGCTATCCCAAGACGACTGCATTGGTGTTCTCTTCGGGCAAATTGGTCTGCACCGGGGTTAAGACTAAGAGTGAGTCGAGACTAGCAGAGCGTAAGTATGCGAGAATCGTACAAAAGTTGGGATTTTCGGCTGGTTTAAAGGACTTTAAAATTCAGAATATAGTCGGGTCTTGTGACGTTTAGGTTCCGATTAATATTAATAAATATATGAATAAAAAAGGAAGTTGATGACTGGATTGAATTAAATGGAGTTGAAATGAACTCAAGTAAAAAAAAAAAAAACAGAGAGTACTAAAACTTAATTTCAATATTTTTGTCAAGCAATATGACTTTTTCATTATGTTACACTACCATTATACTTTATTTTTATTATTTTTTAAAAATAATCTTACTGACTCGATTTAATTTTTTTTAAATAGATATAATATGATCATTAAAATTTTAAATAATAACAATTATTTTTTACTCGTAATTTGTATCTCATACTATTAAGTATTTTTATTCCAAAATATCTACTTTTATATATCTCCAAATTTATTTTTTATCTAAACACCTAATTCTTGTATAAAAGAATATTTTTATGTCAAACAATTAAGGAAATAGAGAATAATATAATGTTAAGAATGAAATTATCATTTCAAAATTTTAACTTTAGTTCTTAAACCACAAATAAATTCTTGCCTCGCAATCATTCCGTGGCAAAAAATACTTGCCACATGACACATTTGTTTCGGGATACAACTAAATCGATTGGCATAAGAATAAGTAAATTACTTTTCATAGTCAAGATCTTTTCATAGTCAGGTCCAGCTTACAGTCCAAGTTCACAGTGGATACAATGTTCTGTATCGTCGGGACGATACCGGAGGGATGCTTAGACATGTCAACAGCCTCAATCATATTATCATCTTGAGTAAATTTGTTTAACGTAGGGTGTGTTTATGTATAAAGTTTGTAAAATAGAGGAGGTTACTCGTATTGTTTTTCAAAAGAAAAACTTTCCTAAATTAGTTTAAAAGAAAACTTCCTAAATTGATTCCGAGTATATCTACTCAGAATAGGGATGATAATGGGTCGACTCCTATAGGCTTCAGACCCAAACCCGTTTTTGATGTGTTGGATTCAAAGTCGTCTTGGATTTGTTGGGTCCAAATTTTCAAGAGCCAGATCTGACCCGACCCGCTTTTTATAGACCCGACCCCAGACATGTTGGGCTAGAAAATAATAGACCAATACCACCTATTCGGCGAATCGGCGGGCTGGGTAAAATAAATAAATAAAAGAACTAAGACCAAAGTCAAAATTATTAGACCATGTTGTGTTAAAATTAAGGGGAAAAATTTAGAGCTTTTGCGGATATGGGTTGACAAAAGGGCTACTCGATTTATATTTTAACGAATTTTTGAATTTCATTTTTAAATCCGACCCTAGTTACTTTCATCCTACACTTCATCGAGGAGGGCAGAGAGGCTTAGGACTACTGGCAGCCAACATGTCATCTGAACTAGGCTCGGAAAAAACAACATTGTTATATATTTTTCGGGTTTTTGTGACGTCTAAAAACACAAAGGCCTAATCGCATTTGTCAATGATGTTCGAGCTTAATTCAGTCCGAACTTAATTCAAACGAACTTGTTATATCACTGTGATTATTACGACACTCCTTCGATATAAATGTTAACTAAACAAAGGTACAAAAGCAATTATAAAGTCGGCTCAGAGCAATAATATATATTTTGAAAAATCAGGTTGACTTTGGGTTTCGTATTCAGGTCATTCGATTCGTAAACCAAATTGATCGAGAAACGTATATAATTGGATGAAACATAGTAATAATTCAAATCTTGGACCTACGTGAAACAGGTGCTTTTGTTTGGCTCAAATCATTGGTACTAGGTTTTTTCTTGAACTGATTGATGACGGGAAATATAGGTTTTTTCTTGAACTGATTGATGACGGGAAATATATTCTCGAAAGCCGTGTATATCTCCTGTCGAATCTTAGCACCTGTGATAACAATCTTTCCTGAGACGAAAATCAACATCACTATCTTGGGTTTCAGCATTCGATAAATCAATCCAGGGAATAATTCTGGGTCGTAGCGAGAGAACCCACCACTAAAGCAATGAAATAACTCTAATCTGATGGGAAACTGAACGTCACACGATCCGACAATATTCTGTATTTTGAAGTCCTTGAAACTGGCTTGAAATCCCAACTTTTGCACAATTCTTGCGTACTTACGCACTACCAATTTCGACTGGGCCTCGTTTTTTGCGCCCGTGCAAACCATTTTACCCGAAGAAAATATCAATGCAGTCGTCTTAGGCTCCCGTATCCTCATTATAACAGCAGCAAAACGTTTTGGATTGTACTCAGCGTTACGAGCGTGTAAAGCTATAGCTTTTAAGTCCAACTTGCAGTCCAAGTTCACAGTCGATACAATATTCTGTATTGTCGGGACGATACCAGACGGATGGTTGGACATGTCCACCGTCTCCCCACTTTGTAGTCCTTGTTCTTCCATTAATTTCAAGTTTCAAGTAGGGGTTCACGTATGTTGTTGCTCTCGAAATATCGGCTTTCGATTTGCGTTAAAGTTCTCAAATCATCAAATCACTCGAGTTTATAGGACTCGTGCCTTTGAGGTATAAGGAAAGTTAGTTTCCTAAATCTGATAATATTCTTAAAAAGATATTGCATATTTCTATTTTCCTAAAAGACTATCTTTTATATTATATCTTATTATCTTATAGGAATATACACAGGAATCAAACACCATAGCACTAATCCCAAGATAATATCAGATTCTAAGTGAATTTTTTGATAAAGAATCTGAGTACGTGTTATTGAGATTCTTTCCCAAATCACAATTTATCAAAATTTGGATCATTAACGCGTGTCAATTTGCCACACGTAAGAAAAATCCTTGTTAATATTCAGAAACCTTATAATAAAACTCATAAAAATGTAAGTTTGATGTAGTACATCAAACGTACGATCTTCTTTCTGGAAAAAAATAATAAGCCAAAAAAAAAAACAATTCAGGAAAAATAAAACTCCGTACTATATTTCAGTTTTTTGGCGATATAGGGACAAAGCAAAATTCTGTGTTACATAAAAGTAACAAAACTATACGTCCACACAGAATAATCTGTGCTCAGTGTTGCTCTCGAACGGTTTCCGTGTGTTCTTCGGGTGTGTAATATGGGGACTGAAAAGCCAGCTCTTTTTTCTCCGAAGGAGTATTCTATCTCTTCGTATTCTTCGTCATCAGCTGTTTCCTCTCCCGGACTGTCACTATCATGAAGTGGCGGCGGTGCCAGAGTCATGTGCACTTTCCTGGTGCAGTTTTCGTCAACTGATGGAAGAATCATCTTGGAGGGAGTTACGAGAACCGGATCGCTGGTAACTATTTTATCCTTCTTAGAGACTGTCTGTTGTTGTTCCGATGGGATATTCCCATCACCGGAGTGTTCTCCATTGGCTTGAGACGATGTTGTAGAGCAAACGGGGGAGAAAGGTCTTCTAAGAACAGCTGGTTCTGATTCATGACCATTGAACGAGTAGTTTTTCACAGGAAGATTTGCGATGGAAAAACAACAAAAACAAAAGAGCCATCCGGCCCACGAAACTCGGCCCAAAAAAAATAACAAAATACAGAAAGGCGGTCAGGCGCGACCCGCGCCTAGCTCGTGCCTCGGCCGCGTCTATGGTCTGTTCTGCGCACTTCGATTTCTTCCATTTCCCGCGAGCTACATTCAACCAACATTCGACCGTGGCTCGCGTATTCTTCTTTTCCTCGAGATATTTACTTCTTTCTTGGTCCGATGACGATTGGTCAAGGACTCAGGCATAATTCGGGTCACAATTCTGCAAAATTACACTTAAACCACGGGAATCACAATTAACCCTTTCCGGTTACAATTCCCGACTCTTTAAGTACATTATTCATATCAAACCGACCCTATTAGCACATACTAAACCCACCTTATCAAAAAGTGTTAGTATCCGGCTGCCACCTCTCAATAAAAGCACTAATCAAATTCTCATCCAAGTTAGTCGTGTTGGAGCTAGTGTCCTCCACAGTTAATGTGATTAATTAATAAATCTTTTACAGGATCACTAAGGGTTACTTCGTATTTAATCAACTGATTAACGTATATCGGTAACGGTTGGCTTGCTAGAAAGTTTGACGTTACTG
>JAUEKU010185429.1:0-10033 GCA_032274805.1 Gypsophila paniculata | reverse complement strand
TTGCCTAATTCTAGCCTCGACAAAGTTCTTCTTGGTATTAATTCACGAGCTTACGACTTGATGATGCCATAATCTATCGTATACTCTTACTGTTCAAGTCAATTGTTATTGACGTTTGAAATCTTTCACATAAAAAGCTAATAATTGCAGACCCTAGTAAGCAACAAACACTTGATTGGGTAACACGATACAAGATCATAGCGGGAATTGCTAGAGGACTTTTGTACCTTCACGAAGATTCGAGGCTTAGGATCATCCACCGAGACCTCAAATCAAGCAACATTCTGCTTGATCGAAGCATGGAACCAAAGATATCAGATTTTGGATTGGCGAGGCTTGTTGGATCGGATCAAATTCAAGCCGACACCAATAGAATTGTCGGCACATAGTAAGAAAGTTATTTACACAATGCACGCACGAACAATGTTCTGTTTTTCGTTCACCTACGTTTGTTCATTGACATCAATCTCATTGTCTACTCAATCAGCGGATACATGGCACCGGAGTATGCAATGACAGGCCGTTTCTCAGTCAAATCCGATGTCTACAGCTTTGGAGTTATAGTTCTGGAAGTCGTAAGCGGCCACAAATGTAGCTCCACTGCCTTCCCTTTTGACGAAGAAAGTCTACCACAACGAGTAAGTCGTTTTTCTCTCGCTCTCCCTCCAAGTAATAATCAATTCGTCTGTCTTCTGACCGACTATTATTCCTCTGACAGGCGTGGAGACTTTGGAACATTAACGAAACATTAGAGTTAGTGGACTCGAGACTTGGTGGTAATTTTTCGAGTGTCGAAGTGACACTATGTGTTCACATTGCACTTCTGTGTATCCAAGAGGATGCAAATAAGAGGCCGACAATGGCGCCGATTGTATCAGCACTCAATGGCCATCCTGTGGCTCTCGCGGTGCCTACACCGCCTCAGGTTGTAGCTAATATTCGCGCTACATCTGCTCAAACTTCTGGAACATATTCCGGAACTAGAGAAATTACTGAACTTGAACCTCGATAGAACATCAAATTACGTCGATTATGTTATCTAGCTACCAGGGACATTAGAGTACTAGTGAAATACAATACCATAATTAATAGAAATTATGGAATACAGACTATTAGTAATGGTAAAGTATATCAATAATACTCTGTATTTTCTTTTTTCTGCAATTTATCCAATTCTTATCATTTGCGGTTTTTAGTAAACTTTATTGATAAAATTTAAGTTGAAGTTTAGACCCGTCCGAAAACTTAACCAATCCATCTAGTCTAAGGCCAAACCGTAAAAAAGTCTTATCTCCGAGACTCGGGATATCATATTTCGAATTTTGAACTTTAATTCAATCCGATCTTAAACTAATACTCACTCGTCTAAATTGTGAGTTGGAGAGTGATTTAAAAAGTTTTAGCATTAATAATTTTGAAAATTGATAATTACGTATTGTAAGGTCAATTTTAATACAAGAGTTTAAAATTTATTGAAAACTTGTCCGATCAAGTCTAGCTCGGATAAACTAACTCTCTCCATTATTATAATTTTTTTTCCGATGCTTCGTCTCGTTTATTTTTTATTATCGAACGACTGAGGTAACCAATATTCTCTGATAAGGAGTACATAGTATACAATGAACAAGTTGATCAACTTGTAAAGTAACAAATTTGGTCATAAAGTTGAAACATTCATCGATCGAACTCGTCAGCAATCAAGGGCGAGCACTAATATCCCAGTGGAGCGTTGACCTAAACTTCTGTTTGCCCATATGCATTTTTGAATTACACCAATTCTTACATACAATCGTTCTTATTTACGAGACCGTTTTATAATAAATTAAATATATGAGACCTTAATTACTTATGGGCACCTGTAAGAGGTAACTACCGAAATTCAATAACATCGAAATTTTTTTGCTATGACCTATTACTCCGTTGACTATTACCATAAAAGTTTAGTTCACCAAGTCAATTCATAACTATTTTTTCGGACATATATACTTTCAATAATTCCATCCCCAACACCATATATTTACGAGACGAATCTCAAACACATTAGACACAAATTCGAACTCAGAAAACCAGTACAATGAAGACGATATCCTGCACAAACAGTGTGATCATGATCATCATTGTCCTACAACTAGCAATTCTTTCCCTTGTAGAAATCGCAAGTGCGCAAGACCAAATTTGGTATGCAGGCAAGGTTTGCGAAGACGTTAACATCACGAGCGCGTACACTGACAATATCAATAACCTCCTCGAAATATTTACGAGCACCTCCGACAACTCCATGTTCTACAACGCATCCTCAGGTGTTGGCGGTGATCAAGTCAACGGTCTCTTCCTTTGTCGACCTGATGTTTCCCCGGAAACCTGTGACTATTGCATCGGCGTCTCTGTGAGCGATCTCCAAGATTATTGCTCCTCTTCTGTTGAAGCCGTAATATGGTAATCACATTTTTTTCATCTAATCTTATAGGCCTTGTTTGGATAATCAAAATGAAGGAAAATGGAGGGGAAAGAGAGAAAAGAAAGGGAGTGAGGGAAGGGAGAGTCATGTCAGCCTTTGGAGGAAGGATGACAACATGAGTTAAATGAAAGATTTGTAGGGATCCAATTTTCGTCCCCCTCCAAACCTCTCCACCCATTTTTCTCTTCAAAAGACGGAAAATTTCCCCCTCCCTCCCCCTTTCCTCCCTATCCAAACACACCCATAGAATACGAGAGTGTGTACTTCATAGATCGAAAGAGGTTCCAACTCAAAACCAATTGGCAATGGGTATAGTGACCCCTTGATATTTAAAACACACCGCTCTCCAATAATTGGTCGATGTGAGATATGACCTTACATGTGAAGAGTTCCTTCAGTACATGTGTATATAGAATTAAGAAAATTTAGTCTTTTAAATTTCGTTTACTAATACTAACGCCTTGAGCGCATAGTTCATCCAAGTGCCTTAAATGTTATTCCCTCTAATCTGTCTGTTTTTCTTTACTCCTGCTGACGTTTGTTTCGCAAGGGGAATTTTGGACAAATTTGAAAAAAAAAAAAAAAGAACAGATATAAACATATTATAATTTTGACAGGTACCATGAGTGCATGATCCACTACTCCAATGGCACGGTCGCAGCAACGCTGCAGACGGAACCATGGGATTGGTACTATAGCAATCTCAACGTATCACAACCTGACATCTTCCCAGACATACGCAACGAGACATTGGAGGCGATTATTACAAAGGCTTCAATGCCTGAGAATGAAGATCGTTTCGCTTACAAAAGTGCCGAATTTACACCATTTGAAGAGCTCTTCGGAATGGCCTGGTGCACCCCCGATATAACCCCATCTCAATGTGAGAGTTGTTTGAGAACTGCGTCGACTAAATTTCCCCACACTCTGGCGTTATGGGCTTATATCGTTCAACCAAGCTGTGTTTTAAGGTATGATATGGCACCCTTCATCTTCCCAACTGAGTCATCTCCGCTTGCTTCTGCTCCGGCTCCTCTTTGATCTTCGCCGTCTTCATCACCGTGTGGCCACGGCCGATTTCTTAATTTTTTTGTTACTAACATTATGATTGCTTATTTTACTACTTACATCGTATCTTTGGGTCCAAAATGTTGCTGCAGTGGGTGATTGTATCAAAATGTGAAAATGATATATATTTGCTTAATCTTTAATTTGTTTGCAACATGCATCCTGTCGAATTAAGAACTGATAGAAAGTTGAATGATGTAATCGGGAAGTGGTTGTCTTGTTATTGTCTCAAAAGTTACAAGAACAATGAAAATATTATTTACTGATTTTGATTTCTTTCGACTAACGTCATTCCGGCTTCTCGTTAATCGAAGCGTCCATCAAACTATACACAAAACACCCGTAACCTGTTTTTAAGAGGCCAAGCAAGATTAGTATTATATAAGGTGATGAGATTTAATTATTATCCCGTGCTAATTAGTAGACTAAGACTAATTGCTGACCATAGTGACAACCGCAACACGTCACATATATACCATTTCTGTCAGTTCATTTTTCACCGCTAGTGTAGGCTTGATCGATCCCTCGCTAGCAGTGGCGAAGCTCGGATATGAATTTAGGGGAAAATTTTTTTAAAGGGGCAGAGTATTTATAAAATATTAGAGAAATTAGAAAAATTTTGAAAATTCTAGTTAAAAATTAAAAATCTTTCGATTTTTACTGGCGGGGGCTGCACCGGCCGTGCTAGCCTACAAATTCCCCGAGTGACTTTGCCATTTCCATTTTCATAAAGGATATAATTGAAAACTCAAAGTTCCACTTTATCCCTTTCTTGCAACAGATCTTGAGGGAAAAGTGTTGCTAAATTGATACTATCCGTTATTTCATATGTGACTATGGGTCGAACCAAAAAAAAATACTCCGTATTAGTAAGGGTAATCCATTGGACATAGAACCAATTTTTCACATTTTTTGATTTCATGTAATGTGTCTTTCCTGGTGGTATCAAAATACCGTTGTATCGAGCTAGCTTATATGTCTCCCCAGGATCTCTCCCTCACTCCTCCATTGCTCGCTAGCCGCTAGCACTTGACCACACCAAACTCATATTTGTACCGTAAGAAAAATAATAAGTGAGTGTCTCATGACTTTCCGACTCAAAGATGCAGATCTTGTATATCCGATTCCATTATGTAATTTAAATTGTCGAATTTTCAGCAAAAACATCAATAATAATTAGACCTGGCAAAACTAACCCGGCCTGAAAGACCCGCCCCGAATAACTCAACCGAAACCCGACCCGACATCCGAACTGAAGACTCCAAGTCTAACCCGTAACTCGAATTGACCCGGCCTAATCTGAAGTGACCTGACTATTTATTACAACATATGATTTGTTATCCCTAAAAAAGTTGAAAATAACAAACTCGAAAATTACCCGAATCCGAAATGATATGGCCCGATCCAAACTTGACCCGATTCCTACTGACCCAAAAATGACTCGACCTGAACTTACCCGATCCGGACCCGGCCCGATTGACCTGTTTGCCAAGTCTAATAATAATAATAATAATAATAATAATAATAATAATAATAATAATACTCTCTATTAAATAAGTTAGTTCTTTGTCGGGCCAAGATCATTTTTTGAACTTGTCTTCCTTGATTATGTGATTAGAAGTACGAATTAGAACGAAGCACTGACCAAAAATGTATTCTAGTTTTCCTATAATATTTTTGCCGATGCATCACAAAATGAATAAGATCGAATCGCGGAGTTTTGTAATATTTTGCTAGCTTGGACGTGCAAAAATAGTCCGTACATGTACTTCACCACATTCTTGGCTTATTGTTGCTTGATTATGTCACGAGTAAGTGCCGTGAAAATTTGTTTTTCACTTTGAAATAACTAGATTGACAATGAATGAAAACATAATAAATGTTAACGTACAAGTCGACAAGTAAATGATATTATCATCATCATCATCGTCATTATTATTCTTGAAACTTTTGATATTATTGAAATATTTTTAAAATTCATATTATTTATCAAAACTTAAGAAAATTTCCGAAAATTTAAAAAAAATTCAGAAAACTTCAGAATTCAAAAAATTTCATAAGAAAAGAACAGACCCTAAAACAGATATACCTGTATTAAGGGAGACTTATTAAAACGCCGAAGGCATTATCAAGTCATTTGACGCAGTACTTCTTATTTTGTTTTATATTACAAGTTTATAAGTAGGAATATAGTAGGAATAATAATAATACTTCGTAATAAGTCTTCAAGATTAGATTTCTAAACGCGTCAAGAAAAAACTACTTCAACATTCCATTGTTAATTAGTGGTTCACAACTATATAAGAGATAAGACCAACAAAAATAAAGATCGGGAAACTACTTGAACTCTAGTTGACTAAAACTCATGAATTTAATTAGTGTTATATATATAGCTTCCCTATGTTTATTTCATTTATTATGCCTACTTGCAAAATTAATGAGGAAGAAATATTCATCTCTAGAATGAGGGAGAAGTGTTTGCTACTTTTAATAGGTCAAATCCTCAAATAAACATCTTGCTGTTGAGTGTTGATAGACTTATTCCGTCTAAATTTAACTCGTATTTATGTATAAAAAAAGAATTATTTGTCCAATTTATAAGGGTGAAAATATGATTTAGTTTAGCGTAGTTCATTATTGTGGTCTCTTCATATTTGTGCATTATATTTGCATACTATCAAACAATTTAATAGAGTTTTTTATGTTTTAATTATGGTCAAATAACTAGATTCTTTGGAAACTTGTAAGTTATAGAATCTTTTGATTATATATAGTGTTTTTGTAAAAAATAAATAGCGTTTTAGGTGGGAAATGAGAATATATAAGCGAATGGTGTCCACGTAGGTTCGTTTTTTTATGGACCCAAAAACACCATATCGAGTGGCGAGTCTCATCTAAAATAGGAGAAAAAATAAATTTCAAAAAATTAAAAATGAGCAAGACGCCATTTGGCGTGGCGTTTTATATTGATTATTGTAAAATTTGGTTTTAAATCTATATTTACATTAAGGAAATAGAACAGGTATGATATAGTAGCTTATTTGGTAACTAATTGAACTTTGAATTGAGAAGTCATGAATACATATAGTTAAAAAAAAAACAAAAAAACGCCATGAATACATTGTTATCTAATGAGACTCAATTCTACATATAGTTTAAAAAAAAAAAAAAAAAAAAAAAAAAAAACTACACATTGCTTAAAACGCCATTGGGCATGGCATTCCAAAAACGCCATTCCAAATGGCATTTTCTTTCATCTGAAATTTTTTTAATTTTTTTTGAAACTGCCAAAAATGTCACGCGATATGGCGTTTTGTAGGTCTGTGCAAAAACGATCTTACGTGGACACCATTTGCTCATATATTTTCATTTCCAACCTAAAACACTATTTTTTAAAAAAAAAACGCTATATGACCAAAAGATTCTAAGTTATATACGTCCTACAAATCTACAATAATGATATGAGTAACATCAAACCGATATTTATGTATGCATGTACTAAATTTTGTTGCTGGCACCAAATTACACTCGATAAAAATAAACTGAACAACTTAAGTTTCAAAAAAAGATTTAACCGATCATTATGTTTGCGTGGTCTTCAGCTGCCTATAGTTCATCAAAAATCTAGCAAAAAATCGCTGTAAAATCTAGTTCAAGAAAAATCAACTCCGTACTAAGATCACGTACGCTAAAATTGAAACTTTTACCTTAATATCAAAGTATGATGGTCACGTTAAAAAAATTATTGCGTATTTCCTGCTTGCTTATGTCATATAAAGAAACATTCCTATTTCCACAATAGGCTGAATTAATCAATTGATCGTTTGATTAGTTCAACTTCCGGATTACAAATTGCTCTAATATATTACTCATTTAATAGCAAGTCAAATTAACATTTACGATATATAAGATTATTTATACGATTCCAATAAGAAATTGATTAATCATATTTCAAGAGCTAAAAAAATCATCCAAAATTAATCAAACAAAATACATAAAATGGAATCTCCTATGAGATTGCACAAAATCTATTTCATAACCATCATAGTTTGCCTCCTCCAACTCAAACAAGTCCGGTCGCAGTACCACTTCTTCGCCAACCATTGCGACAACGAGGTAGGCAACTACACGGAAGACAGCCCGTATAAAACGAACCTAAATACTGTGCTTAGAAAGCTCCAAGACGAAGCCTCCACATCATTCTTTGACGACTACACGGTTGGAAATGGCATAGACCAGGCAAATGGCATATACTTGTGTAGAGGTGACCTTGACAACCAGCAATGCCACAAGTGTGTCGAGGGAGCGACCTTGGGCATCGGTGAGAGGTGCCCTGTTCAAAAGGAGGCCATTATTTGGTACCATGAGTGCATGGTTCGATATTCAAACCGGTCTATAACCAACCGTATGGAGACAGACCCTTCTTATTATCGACGGGGTAACGGCAATTCCTCTGACCCCGAAAATTATGGCAAGATAGTTGGTAAGACCGCGATAAGCCTAATTAAGCAGGCTGCTTATAACACGTCTAGGGACGGTTATGCGACAGCAGAATCATACATTTCATTGTTTGAGACCGTGTATTACGTGGCACAATGCACTCCGGATATAGTCGGGAGTCGATGTGAGAGATGTCTTCGACTTACGTTAAGTCATATGGCGGGATGTTGTGGTACAGCGAATCTGGGATTCTCAACGTACTTGCCAAGCTGTATGCTTCGGTATGATTCCGCACCCTTTCTTTCGGGATCTGACGCGCCTGCTCCTGACGCTTTTGATGCTGATGATCCATCGGATATCCTATCACCAGCCCCGCAACCGCCTCCTAAAGGTGATGTCCTAGTTAATCCAATCCATTTCATTTTTTAAATTCTTATGATTTAGTTTTAAGAGCACACTCGAAATTTTTAAAATCTCAAAATTGTAACATGTGTACAAAAAGAAAATGGTAAGAAGGTATATATCCGGTCTGTCTTTATGATTATTTTTTAGCTTTGACTTTTATTTCGAATTCCCTACTAACAAATAGCGATCAGTACAAGAAGAATATCAATATTTATGCATTCTGATTTACAATTTCTAAATTTTCGCTAATTGCCTTCCCTTTGCAGATAAATCAGCTGCGACATCAATAACACCAATCGGCGTTGGCCTCGGCTTTTGGCTTCTAATGATCGCAATTGGCTTACCCAATAACATTGTGGTCCTATAATTTCTGTAGTAAGCTTTTCACTTGAGCAAGAAGCATGATTTATTTTATTTAATTTTTATTTCATGACTGTATCATTCTTTTTTTGTGAGCTCTATTAAACAGAGGTTTTGGACACTTGATCTTCACCAAGAGGTGTGACTATGATTGTATTTTCTGATTATATTTGTATATTCTGTATACTTAGCTTGAAGTTGTGGGTTATACATAAGCCTCGGAGAAAATTGCCTAACCACCTATTCAATATAGCTTCATTTATCGCAAAATTGCATGTTGTATATTTTTTTTATATAAAACGATTTCATAGAAAACTTGCTTCAACTCATTTTCTAATAATTAGGGTGCTTCGACCCTAATAAATTTACCCCATTCAATATGAATATGAAATATTTTTCAAAAAAAAAAAACCCACAAATTTTTTATGTGACGGTCCAGAGCCATAGTCACAAACTAGTAGATACAAGTGAGACAAACTAGTTCACAAATCAAATAAAGTTTCATCCTAAAATCAATTGATGATAGAGCAAGTAGCCCATTAACTTATAAACTAGTCTAGTCTCTTGTAATTTACTAATGTGGGATGCTTGTCTCCACACGGGAAGAGACTTCAACAACTAACTATTATCCTATCGCCGAATGAATGTTTCTAACACTTACCGATTCTTATTCCAATCTTCCAATAAATCTTGAACGTTTTATTTATACCAGTGCTAACAATCAACCCATACGATTTCTAAATATGTCTTTTCATAACTCGCAATTTTTTGAGTGAGACGGTTTTACACAGTGGCGGACCCACCGTGGGGGCACACGTGGGCCCGTGCCCACCCTGAAATTTTTTGTTTTTTTTTTTTATTTCTGGAAAGCTCTAAGTTAGATAATATAGTAAAAAGATTGGTAGATTGACAAAACAATGGGCAGGGAGCAGTGGTTAGGCATTTAGTTAGTGACCTAGACCTCTTAGGTTTAAACCTCCTTGTGGACTTGTAGTTGCTATTTTTGTTTTTTTTTTCCCCTCAAACTTACCTACTAAGTACTAACTACTCTATAGATGATGAAAGTTTTAAATAGTTAACTCCGTTTTAATTAAGACTTTTTTCTCACTTTTGTTATCTAAGTTCAATTCAGATTATTGTCGAATGCTTTTTACATTATTATTTCGTTTTCCATTTTTCCAACAAATTAAGTAAATTAGATGGATTGTGTTTCATTTTTATTTATTTTTTGTGCGTCGATTTAAAATAACAAATATTTTTTTTCTTCACTTTCCATTATTAATTTTCATGTTTCCATTTATT
>JAUEKU010185418.1:0-10033 GCA_032274805.1 Gypsophila paniculata | reverse complement strand
TGCAAGTGCAGGGGAGGGGGGAGGTCTTTACAAGTACAGGGGAAGAGAAAGGGGGTCGGGAGGAGGGTTTTCTCGACGCCGATGATCTGTGGTGGTGATGGTGTTAGTGATGGGTGGTCGGTGGTGGATTGGTGATGGAGGGGCTGGAGTTTTGTTTTTCTTTTTTTAATTAATTTTTTTGTATTTTTTTTATATTTTTATTTTAGATTTAATTTTTTACCTTTTATTACTCTCCTTTTTTTCACTTTTGGTTATTATCGTATATTGATAATTTAACTTTATTTTCAAAAATATAATCAAAAAATAAATTAAAAAAAAACAATAACAAAAATAAATTAGAAATTTATGATAATTAAAGTAAAAAAAATAAGTGTATGAATAAGTAAATGAAGTCAAGAAGGATAGAATGAGAAAAATGGTGTAGGATAGAGTAAAAGTGGTGTAGCAAAGAATACCACCCATTATTAATGGTTATAAAATGGAGTACAAAGCATATTTTACTATAAACCATGATTTTCAATGTATGTCATGTTGAGGGATAAGGCGCATACAATATAAAAAGGACTCGAACCGTGCCACATTTAAAATTCCTCACAATTTTCCTCTATTTTAATCATTTGTTTAACTTTTTATTTTAAAAATGAATATTCAACGATATTTATTCTTGCACACAAATATATAATATAGTGAAGTGAATTGATCATCATCTAAAATCATTAGTCTATACCGACTTTCATGAGCCTCATCAATTTATATACACCACATTTATACAGAGAAAATTGTTGATATACGATCATATCCAAAAATAGAAAGCTAAACGTAGAGACAGATGAGTACTCCGTAGTTAATATCTCAAAATAGAAAGATAAAGTGATAAACACACGTTACAATAAATCTCAAAGCGATCACTTTTAAATCACAATCAAACAGTCATCGTCGTATGCGTACAATCGTAAAAAAAAAGTCAAATAAATCTAGGAAAACTCGAATTCATAAGATTTCCATCTCATCAAACCGCCATCGTCGTATGCGTACAACCGTCCAATGACGAGTCAAATAAATCTAGGGGGGCTCGGGTTCATAAGATTCTCTCATCTCATCATCAATTCATCACTACACTCAAGCACCACCTGCTTTCTGAATCTCAGCAATATTCTCTCTCCTCTCTTTTTTTTTGGTGACGTTGCACCTTCAACTTTCTCTCTCCTCTCCACCTTCCACCGACATCTCCGGCCACTTTTCCGGCGTCATTCCTCCGTACGCTTCTCTTTTCTCTCATTTTTCTTTTTTTCTTCCTTTTTTTTTTTTTTTTACTTTATTTTTTTCTCTGCATTTTTTTTACTTTTTACTTTTTAGTGTACAATGCTGCATCTATTTTCGCGGAATTTAGTGTTTATTGAGATGATGATGATTTTAAAATGTCGAGAAGACGACAAATTCTTGTTTAAGACCGTTGTAGGTTAAGATCGCACTCTCGACTTATTTGAATAAGGTTAATTATGGTTAAAACTTGTATTTAATGAAAGGAGTTTTGTGTGCGGTCTTTTTGTTTTTAATTTCATTTTTCTTTTTGTTTTTTTTATGCTGCATTTTTTTATTTATTTTAGTGTACGATGCTGCATTTATTATCGCGAAATTTCGTACTTATCGTATGATTAATTGATTGATTGATGTTACTGTACTTTGATTTAGATGATATGATCGTAAAATGTCGAGAAATGTACAAATTATCGTTTAAGACCGTTGTAGGTTAAGATCACACTCACGACCTATTTAAATCAGGCTAAATACGGTTTAAAACTTGTATTTAACGAAACGAGTTTTGTGAGCTGTCTTACTGCTAGAAATATTAGATGTTATGGAAGTTTCCTGGAAAAATGGCTGAAAATCAGTGATTTAGTTGATTGTTTCAGTTTACGTTTTTGCGATATTTATTTTCTGGAATTTTGACCTAATTGTAGTGATAAACTGATGAAATGTGACCTAATTAGAGTGAATTTAACGACTCGCTTTTTGTTAATTCATCATCATGAATTAATATGACAATGCTGACTATTTTCAATGTGTTTCGCACTGTTGTTAGTGTTGACTAGTTGAGAGGTAAGGTTGCGTACATCTTGAGTAGAATTGATGACAAGTGAGGTTGTGGAAATGTGGAAATTTATTAGTTCGTTAAATCTCAGCAATGGTCGTAGCTGTCATGGTGGTTGTGTGATATGTCGGATCCGAGATCGGTTGGATTCAACAAAAGAACTTCTATAGAAATGAAATATTCTTCATTTAGCTCGAGCCTAGTTATAGAGGGCACGAGGTGTACCAAGGCTACAATAGTACAATGCGCTATGTGAGAAGTCAAGGTGCACTCCTGATGGACACGAGGCGCACTATTTTGCGAACAAAACTGTAGTATTATAAGTAAAACGTTGTGCAACGATAATTTTTGGGAGTTTAAAGAGGGCAGATGTGTGAGATAGTAATAATGGAGCTAAAGGAAGGGCAAAATAAAAGGATTAGTAATTAAAAAAATGAGGAATTTGTATGGCAATATTCGATTTGGCATTGCGTAAGCTTAGGCGTGCATCTTTTAGCTGATGTTTTAGCATCAAATGCAAAAGTTACTTAATATTTGAGAGTGCAGATTATATGAGGGTAGGTTACGATTTTAGATCTTTTGTTACTTAGCACGTTTTGCCGACTATTTTTCACTACCAGTATTTCTTGGAATTTAAAATTTGAAAATTGATGTGGATTAAGATAGCTTAAGTGTACTAGGTGTAGGAAGACAATTTTTGTCATTATGTGCTAGTTGTAATCACCAATTGTAGCTTCATCTTGCACAGAAAGTTGTTTTCTGTTACTTTCATGAGTGATTATGGACCACTCTTATTTTCCTATCCTCTTCATGACTTATAGTTCTTGTCTTTGTATTGGTGGTATTTGTCATCTTTACGTTTGCTGAATCACTCGGAATATATTCATCAATGTCGACCACAATTATTCAGAAGCATCGTAATCTAATTTTTGTCTGTAGAGTAGCTCGACTTCGAAACATTAACCTCTACTACTATGAGTATAGATAGTGACCATCAAGTTAAGTATTTATTGGGTCTAATTTCTTTTATCAATGGTTTAGAAATCAAGATTTTGTGCTTACTGTAACATGTAAGAAAAATTGAGGGAAAATATGTCCGACTTGCTAATTACTACTACTATTAAGTAATTAAGGGATTATAACTTGCGAGTGTATTCGTATTTGTATGTATAGCGGTTTTGTAATCATCTTCTTCAAGCTGTTTTATGATCATATATGCCTCAAGCCCTCAATGTGTAGTGGATTGAAGTTATGCTGCAGTGCTCTACTTGGTTGCTAGTCAGATCTACAAACATCTGTGTTCATTCTTTGAAAATTTGTGCCAATACATTTTTCTGTTAATGGAGGTGTATTGTAGATTGTTTCTTCTGTGTGAGTTCGACAATTTTTATTTTGCATTGGGCAGTGTGGAGCTGAGTTGTGGAGCTATTATTGCAAGTGTCTAAGACTGAGGGCTGTTTTGATCATTGAAATGTTTGCCTGCTGGCTTTAGTGTAAGTGCATCAATTTACATTGTTACCAATGGAAACCCTGGGGGATTCTAGAATTTCTGGTGGTGCAGAGACCACTTGTGCTCCTCGCACTCGACATGGCACCAAGCTACAAGATATTTTAATGTCAGATAAACCCAACTTGTCATATGCTGATTTCCATCATGAACTTACAAGAAATCCTGATGCTCCCTTACCTAAATATGTAGGTAGTAAAAAAAGTCAACGGTTGGAGAGAAGGAACCTTAAAGAGGAAGAGCTAGTTAAATACATGTCGAATTTGCCAAGTTATTTGGAAAGAGGGAAAAACTGTCAAGAGAAACCATTGAATGTTGGTGTTCTTGACTGGAGGCGTTTGGAAAAATGGAGGCACAGTCAAAACCAGATACGGCCTAAGCATAGTATTAATTCTCCATCTAGTAGCAACACTTCTCTCTTTTCAACTGATGGGTCGTCTACCCATTCTAGCCGAGATCAAAGCCGCTCTCCTGCTCGTCAACGATCACAACGCATCTCTCAGCACTCTGCTGTAGAAACATCTCCAAAGGATGTTCACGTTCAAGATGCTAAAGCTCTGTCTAGAAAAGACCGTAGCTGTTCGCCTGTTCGTCATATAACACCTGGCTCTGTGCTTCGATCTCATCCCCAGAAGGTATATGTGGAGGGAAAAATGCCGCATGAGATTGAGGTATTTGGAGGAAGTACCCATAAATTCCAAGACTCGGCTCCTAGCACTGGTAACTGGTCAAACAGGCAACATAAGGTTTTTGGTGTAGCACCACTTTATGGAAGGAAAGGGTCTGACTTGCGATCCTTATCAGAAGTGGGAAGAACATCAATCCCTAAGTATGAGGTAGCTTCTGCTGGGAAAGGCAAAAATAAGATGCAAGATGTGGAATCTAGCAAAGGAACAGGAAGATCGCGAGAAGCCAAGTTGAATGCTGCTGATCGATGGTGCTCTGAAGAAGATAAATCAAGTAGATTTATGATGCCTAAAGATCTACTAGAACATACTTGCTCCGGATTTTCTGGCTCAGCTAGTATTACAGAGAATGATCGGTTGTCTGTAGAGCCCGGTGAGAAGTCTCTTTTAGCAAATAACAATCTTGATGAACAACGTCCTTTCACCAGTGTATCTTGCTTCCAACATGAATCTGGTGCCAAAATTCCATCCCCAGCATCACACATATCTTTTCCATCCACAACCAAGAAACTTCAGACACCACCCAAAATGAATGAGCAGGGTATTAAACTTTCTGTTGAACCACCACATGCGTCATCTTTTCCTGCTAGGTTAATTAGCAGCCCATCCAGGAGAAAACACTCACAGGAGAAACCTGGTGCTGGGATGTGGGGGAATTCAGAAGCAAAACCGTCTGAGGAATTAGATGCTAGAAAAATCTCAGACTCCATTCCAAAACCAAGACACCCTTCACCTATTCGTAGATTGAGTTTTGCAATGGGCAAGATGATAAAAAATGTCGGGTCCAGAGATGACTCGCCCCTTCGTCGGTCAAATTCAAATGATTGCATCGCCAAATCGGGATCACATGCACCTGATCCTTCATTGTTCATTGATAATCCTTGCAGAGATAAGTTATCAACTAATAATAGTAATCATAGAGGTAGGTCTAGTCCTCTGAGAAGGTTGCTTGATCCTCTTCTTAAGCCCAGGGTGTCAAACTGCTCTGAGCCATCAAACAAACAAACATTGTCTGGTGTTGATACCATGAAGTCACACAGTAAGCCACCGAATTCTCGTCCTGCAAATTCTATCGGACTGCATTTCAGATCTGCCAGTGCTTGTGATGCACACAACAATTCCAAGAATGGCTCATCAACAGTTCAAGCTCTTCTGCAAGTGTCGTCTAAGAATGGACTTCCATTGTTTACTTTTGCCATCGACAATGAAAAGAACATTTTAGCTGCAACTGTGAGGAAGTCAACTGCTCCTGGAAAAGATCACCACTCTTGGATTTACACATTCTTTGCCATCCATGAAGTCAAGAGAAAGAGTGTGAGTTGGTTGAACCACGGAGGGAAAGGCGGAAATCATGGTTATGTTCCTAATGTCGTGGCACAAATGAAGGTCTCAGATTTCTGTGGTTCCTCCTCTGTCAAGCTTGAGAATGCTTATGATGTCATCTCTAGAGAATTCGATCTCTTTGCGGTGGATGCGGGTCAAGGAGATGAGTATTCAATAGACTTTCATCCAACTAATGAGTTGGCAGCCATCATTGTCACACTTCCGCAAATCACCACCGCAAACAATACTAAAGATGACAATTCTACCTATGGCTGGTTGGATATCTCACAGGGATCTTCAATAGACAACTCACAGCCGACGAAATTGAGCGATAATTCTGGTGTTGATTCATTGTCTCATCACTCACTTCTAAGCCCCGACTTGAGTACAACTCTTGTGCTTCCGGGTGGGGTGCATACAGTTCCTAGTAAAGGAGAATTGTCAAGATTAGCTCTGAGATGGAGATCTGGTGGACAGTGTGATTGCGGTGGATGGGATTTGGGCTGTCAGTTAAAAGTTTATACCAATAGAAAAGAACATCAAACAAAGTTCGAATCTTCTGGAATTTGCCAGAACAAGGGCAAGCTTCAACTTTTTCCGCAGGTATTACTCATCATAACTCCGCTTTTTGTATTAATGTTTTCAGTATGCTGATCAACTTCATTTAACACGTATGGATACTACAACATGGACTCGTCCCAAATATATTGTACCGTTGAATTTTGTGGTTAAATGATGTCAACTTTGAATGGTTATTTCCCCATATACATGTAAGGACGTAAGGTTATGGTGTTAGTCTGTTAGATATTAGATTTGCCATGCTTGATTCATGAAACGAACAACTGTGTATTGTGAGACAATGTCGTTCTGTAGAATCATGGATGTGCAAATTTCAAGTCGGTATTAATCAATTCAACATTTTTTTATGCAGATGGGTCAAGATAAACAGCCTATTTTAAGTCTGGTGCCATTTAAGGAAAGGATATACTCAGTGGAGTTCAATTCATCACTCTCACTTCTACAAGCCTTTGCTGTAAGTGTATCCTCCATTGACTGTAAAAGACCTCCAGAGCCGTCGGCACCAAGCAATGTGCCTGAAAAGGTCACTGCTGAGGTAGGCCTCTTTGAGGTACCAATTCGACCAAAGATGTCAAACCAGGCCGACGCACCTGGACGATACGTCTCATATCCTCCCCACTCCCCTGTTGGAAGAGTCTGACACCTAGTTACAACCACCCTAAACACCCTGTGTCGATCTCTTTCTGCGTCCTCTTTTATTCAGTAGTATAATAATAGAGTAAGTCTTGTGAATAACCGTCCTTTTCAAGACTTTGTGTCAATAATATAACCTGATCCTGCAAATAGGGATTCTTTCTAAACAAAACTGGAGGATTTATTCCTGTAGAGGATAAAAGTGACTATAACTACTGTAATTACATTAATTACCAACCTTTATTTCAGTAAAATAATGATAAAATAAATGTAAAAGAGTCTTTGACAGTGGTCCTAAGTACTACTGCAGTAGCAAAACTATCTTTCATGTAAACTGTAAAGTGTGCATTTTGGAGGATAGCTCACATGACATCAAATGATGTAGTTACCTTATTAGTTTCTGTTGGTTTTCTAGATTCCTTTGAACATTGTTAACATGGATTTGTTTGTTCACCTGTTTGGGGCTTTATGTTGAGTAATAAATAATTCACCATCATGCTACTTGGCTCCATATTTGTCTGCCTGGTTTATGGTCCGATTTTTTGGCACCCAGGATTCCTTGCGTTAGACCGTCATACACATATAAAGGGTTATTGTGATCATCATTACGGTTACTGTTATATGTGTACAACGGTCAGAATGTCGGATTTAAGTTTCTGATGGTGTACACTCAGTCACTTATTCATGCGCAATGTCGAATTTTTCGATGTGACAATCTCACATTATATACTTTGTGATCAAGCAAGTCGTTGGCGACACTTGTGGCCTATGTGGGACCAACTTCCTTCATGTTATCCTAATACCCAGTTTGTGTCACATTATTTTAGTGTGAAATCGTCTCCCCGATGAAACTTGTAAACAACATATTGTCTACGGACTGTTAGGAATTGTGGTGGGTCGTTGAAAGGACACAATCCAGACCATGAGATACGCTATAGGCCCACAAAGATTATGACCCAAAATGTCTAAGTTCCTTCATCTAATCTGAAAATCTTGTAGTCACGTGAGTGCACGAAATCACCGTATAATGTTCTTTCTAGGTTTGTTCTAAAGACAACCCATGTCTCTCTGTTAATTCTTCCCCCTTTTGCTTTTCCTTTCTATTTTTAAGCTTATTTCGCCGCACAAATATTCCCATGGCATGCTCTACTTTCCCACTCCATAATTCATTTTACTCTACTATTTCTTCCGATCCATGCATTTCTTTACTTTTGTTCAAAATCTATTTGACAAAAGACGTTAAAGATATTGAATTGGACGGATTGAAGAGAGTACTTTCTTATATACATCTAAAAGCGAAATTACTTACGTAGTTACATCTATCGAGTATTGACTTATCAACCCATATGTGATTAGCTATGATTCACATTCACTCTAAAGAGTAAAGAAGAGTGAGTTACACTATTACAAAAATGAAGAACATTGTAAAGTATGGAGTGTTTATTTGATTAACCGTAGTTATAACCAGGGGCGAATCCAGGAGTATTTTTTTGGTGTAGCACAATCACTACATTAAATTTCACAAACCATCGATAGACAAATAAACTTAAAAGACAAACAAACATAATTAGTAAAACTAAGACAAATAAGCTATGCAATTGCCTAATACTCAAAATATTACTACTAATTTTGATTCAAAAAAATAATCCACTTATTTAGTTAGCAAAAATAATAAATTTGTCGATATAATAGAGTAATACGAGCAAAACGGTGAGCACAATGATGAAGTTAGAAAATTTGAGAAAGGCCCAAGGAAAATATAGACAATGGAGGGGTTTGATCTGTGGTCTCCCAGGTGGAATATAAGAATCCAACCACCAGATGATAATCCAAATCATGCTATAATAGAACATCTTTTTTCAAAATATTTTGTGTTGTATAATGGGGGGGGGGGGGAGGGGCTGGGGCCCGGCCCTTTTAAGATCTGCCCCTGGCTCCGCCCATGGTTATAACGTAAAACAACAGCCAACATATTTCGTTCTTTTAGACTTATTAAAATTGAATTGAAGTATGAAAAAATTTGTACAAAGAAAAACTAATCCGGAGAACCCGCATTATTGTGCAACTAATTAATTAGTTTTTCCCAAAAAATAAAAAACGATAAGCTAGTATACACACAAGGAGACAGGAAGTAAAACACGTACGTGTGAGTATTTATTTAATTACTAATTTAATTTAATAGTACTAATAATTGAGTATTACACTTTAACTCTTTGATACGCTATAATGATATATACTGAAAGCAGAAAATTTTAAAAAACCAAAAAAATGTTTGCCTTTATATAGTTAGATGAGCATCTAGGGTACTCCGTATATGACTATATGATGGATCTTCACTGGCACACATTATGACACTTTCTATTGAATTCCTTATTCCTTATTACTCCGTATTTATTATTATTCGACTTGTTACTTTTTATTATGACAATGTTGAATTTTAATAAGAAGAACATGATTTAAGTTTAGCTGGAATTGACCTATTGACCTATTATATCCTCCAAAGGTTTCTATAGTATTGCATGCATGTTTCCCTTTAAGATGATGATTTGCTTGCATTAGTTACAATTTTGAGGTGTTCATGGTTTATTTTGATCACTTTTTTGCCAATCATTAATTTTGATAGTTTATTCTCGTAGTTAGGGGTGGTCAAGGGTTGGGCCTTGTCATCTTTGTTAGGAATTGTGTTTTGATGATGACAAGCTAGTGTTACTAATCGTGTATTTCTTAGTGTGCCTCTTATTGAAGGATTCCGATTATAATACAATCAAGACATTCAAGCGTTGAATGAAGTTCAAGAAGATGTAATTCCGTCGTATGTGTCGAGGTAGAAAAATGTTATGAAAGAACTTTAGCAGCAGAAAAACAACAGTGGCCTTCACTGTTGCTTTGTGTCGGGTCACAGATTTTTCCGAAAAAGTTTTTGTCAAAAAGTTTTCGAAATTCCTTTTGAAATATCTGATGATATGCCTTGTGAAACCTTGAGTAAAGTCTTTCTAAAAAGCCTTGACTTTTGTTCTTATCTTTAAAGCACATGGGCTCTTTCATTCTAAGAAAAGATTAAGAAAACTTTTTTGACTTGGTTTCCCTTTTTGCCAAAAATGGATTGTGTCTTTACTTTGAGAAAATTGCAAACAAATCTTTCCACCATGCTTCACTTTCTTACCACTCTTGTGCATAGCCTTCAAAAATCTGATTTTTGAGATACACATTGGA
>JAUEKU010185407.1:0-10034 GCA_032274805.1 Gypsophila paniculata | reverse complement strand
CCTACATCAATTATAAAAAATAAAGAGTTAGTACTAATAGACCCACCTTACTATCATCGTCGTATACAAAAAACGACCCAAACAGTTATATTAAAATAATAATTTTTTTGTGAGACCGTTATATTAAAATAATAGTAGACGAACAAATTAATTCAATAAATTCACAACTAACAAATCAAAAGAAAAGAAATTTAAATAAATATTTATTTAATATTCTGAGAAGTATAGCTACAAGATTTTTAGTGTGACTCCGCGGTCTCGTACGAAAAGTTTGTGAAATAATTAAGACTATGCCGAAGTTAATTAATGTGTTAATACCTTGACAATAATTAATTAATATACTCATTTATTTATATATTTTTATTGTTGTTATCTAACATTCTCAATTTTTTGAGATAAATCTTTGATTTTTGATTAAATAAAAGAAGAATTTAAATACAATAATTAAGAAACTTATATTATTTGATAATTCGCGGCGATATGTTTTCATAAAACATATAGAGTATATCCGTATTTTTAAAAATTGTTGTTCAACTTATGGTTTAAATTTTATATTATTGTTCAACTTATGATTTAAAAGCTTCTGTTAAAATAAATTAGTGTCTCAATCGTAATATCGACATATATATTAAATGACTGAAAATTTGATTAAAAACTAAAATAAAACTTTGGATTTCTATAAAACAACTTTGATTAGTGACATCATATCATCTACACCTCTCAATTCTCATCAATTGGTTTATTTCTATTAGTTGTACGTACTTCTAGTATACTCCGTATATGCTTCATATTACGGAAATACGGAATACGAAGTATAATCTAAGCAATGATGCAAGTGCTATAAAATAATCACGTACTGTCAAATACGTCCATGTCGCGAAAAGACCATTTTTCCTCCCAATATTATTAGTATTAGAAAAAACTCGGCCTCTATCAATATATTTTCTATTCTCTGTTTCAATCATTTATCATCTATAGGTTTACTGTATAAGAAAGATTTCAAATATGAATAACAATTGATTAAATAATTATTTCAACAAAACAAAGTCACAGACCATTGCATGTAGGACCACCTTAAGTCAACTACAAGACACCAAGTTTTTCCCCTACAAACACACCTTCACACAATCAAACGACACCTCCAAATTAATCTTTATTCTTTCAAAAACAATGAACACAAAAAACAATAATCACATACACCATTTCCTCCCTTTCCTCTTCCTTCTCCTCCTGCCACCCTACGTGGCGGCCCAGGACACCTTCTTTGGCGACCCGGGCGAACACTTCACACCATCCACCATAATAATCATTATTATGGCGGTCATCTTTGCCATGACCGCCTTCCTAGCCCTATTCCTCAGGCAATTCTCTGAGGGATGTTTTGGGCTCAGCACCGTCGCATCAGGTCATGATGTCACAGCAGACGGTCATGCTGTGACATATGGCCTGGACGCGGCGATGATTAAGTCTCTACCAACATATTTGTACTCGGATGTGAGACAACATAGGAAGGGTAGTAAAGTTGATGAGTTGGAATGTGCCATTTGTTTGATTGAGTTTCTTGATGTTGACTCTTTACGGCTTTTGCCAGGGTGTAGCCACGTGTTTCATCCTCGTTGCATTGACCAATGGCTTAATCGTCACGTCACGTGCCCCGTCTGCCGGTATGTACTCCCTCCTATTTTTGCAAATTCTTAATCAAGGAGGATATAAAGTTATGCTTAAAACGGATCACGTAGTAGGAATAAGACAGAAGCATATTGCATAGAAAATAACAAAAAATTTATCTTATATAAACAAGTGAGATGATAATTAACTCGTCAAATATATCATTTTAAAGGGAAACTTATTGCCTATTCTATTGATTATTCACCTATTTTCTAAACATATAGTTCAAAAACATGTATATAAACGAATTATTTTTTTTTTGTTTCAGTAATTTGTTTACCATTTTATTTTAAAAATTAAAAATCAACAATTTATACGCTGTGTAGAGCATATATTTAATTAATAAAAATTGATGTGGCAAATAAAGTTTAATTTGATATTGTCTAATGATAAACCTTTAATTTATGTTATAATTTTATCTTATATATAGCAAATATAATGATACATATGTGATAATAATGTTTATATACAACGATTTCACATAAGAATTCTAATTTTGCAAATATAATGATACATATGTGATAATAATGTTTATATACAACGATTTCACATACGAATTCTAATTTTGTAGGTTGAATTTAGAGGGTGGAAAAGAACACGTTATAAACATGCCTACCACGGTGGACACATCAGACACGTGTGGACACGCCACGTGTATAGATCTAAATGGTGGGGAGAAGGAGACAAAGAGGAGTAATGTTATAGAGGGGAAGTTTCCAAGGTCACATTCAACGGGACATTCAATGGAGAGGTATACTCTTAGGTTAAGTGAAGGGGTACATATTAACTTGATCAACAAGTCAAGATATGGTGGAGAAGGGTTGACCTCTATTCCTTGCCCTAGAAATGGCTACAAATGACTCCATTTGTTGTCGGTATGGTTCATTTCAAATCGATCTTTGATTTAACGGGTGTGGTTGATGGTGATTGAAGGTGTGACTTTTTCATTGGTCATATTGAATTTATGGGACACATAAAATGGAAGTTTCACGTAAGTGAATGATTGGTTATTAAGTACATGTATAAAAGGCTTTTTTGTTGATTAGTAAATTGTAATTGAATAGCAACTTTGATTTATAGGATTCCACTTTTGTATGAAGTTCATATAATTTTGGTTAAGGTGTTCGGCTGTCAATACGGAATTTCAATTCCACTCTAGTGTTTCCAATTAAATCGATATATAGGTGGAATTAAAATAGACGAAAAAGTCACTTAAATTTTCCTTTGGAGAGAACAAAAAATTATATTGACTAAAAATAGTTTCACTTATCTCTTCTTTTGAATTTCAACATATTTTCAACTCAATATTAATATTGGTTAGCATAGCTATCAACTTGACAACTCTAACAAGTTGAGTTTTTAATTGTACTCGCAAGTCGCAAGGTGATAAGCACGAAGTTAGGCGTACTTATAAACTAGCAATACATACGTTTGATAAATCTTCTAATCCCTCTGTCCCAATCAATTATTAACGTTTCAATTTTGATACAAAAACAAATGCAAGAAATGAAGGAATATAAAAACAAATAACAAATAACTTAATACACATAAGTCATTATAAAATGCTCACTTACATGTATATTATCTTAAAGCTGTATAATTTACAAAAATATAAGGATTAATTGTATAATGTTTAGACCCTTAAATATCAAACGTTAACAATTTACTGGGACAGAGGAAATATTTGATTGTATGACTGTATTGGATTTATCCTTAAGACTCACAACCACAGGACCGATCGTCTTGTTTAAAACGCTCTGAACTTGTAATTACGATCCTCTTTATAGCTGGCAAAAAAAAAGAGACTGTATTCATGTAATTAAATGATAAAAGTCAACGTATATCTCTGAGCAATGCACTGCTATAGAATTGTATAATTGTAATTAGCATCCACATCTAGACGTTAAACTTTTGAATTTTTTTTAATTGAGGCCGGAAATGTGATATGTATATATTAATCCCAATCACTTAGTAAATCTTGTAGCGGATCTTATATTATAAGAAGTTAATAACCGATTTATTGGATTGATCTATTTTCAATTCACACTAACGAATTTAGCCGTCCGAACTTTTGTAGGGTTTTTTTAACCTAAATTTATAATGTAATAACATTTTGGATTTTTTATGGCCTTGTAAGAGTTGTAACATATATATACAGAATACTGGCATACTGCCATCGATCTCTACATTCTTTATCACTAATTATGTTTGGTTCAATTTTTGTGTCTCATTTATACTCCCTCTCTCTCATACGGAGCATATGTTATCCTAATTGATTAAAGTGAACCTGTTGATTTTAAACTTAAAAACTAATTTTGCTCCCGTCCGATGTACGCGTTCATTCTAAAAAATTGTTAGATTTATAAGGTGGTCTATTGTGTGTAAAAAGGTTCAACATCGTTGCATGCGTAAAACTGTTTTATTGTAAGTAAAATATGACTATTGTAACGTTTATTATGACTATTATTGAATAAGATGTGATCACTTTTAGAGATTTAGAAATTGTTCACAATTTACGCAAAAGATGTTACAATAAACATTATAGTAGTCAAATTTTAGTCACAATCGACACGTCCTACGAGTATAATAGTCTTACTTGAAAATTTGTGTTATACATGAGAAAAAAATAAATATATTTAATATAAAAGTTAAAATATTTTTTGTGAAATATTGTAGAGTCAAAATCACAATACTTTTATTTATTGTGATGTACGAGAAAAGAGTACACTAGTAAGATCTAACTTCTAAGAATTTCTCTAAATATAATATATTGCGAATTAGTTCAACTATTGAACACAAAATAAACTTGTTTACAACAAAAAGAAGTTTACGGAATTTTAATTTTTCTTTTATCAAAATTCATTTAAAATAATAAAAAATTCGGAAAATTCTCATGGTGACCCTGAGGTTTGGCTTAATTCCTGTGGTGCCCTCTTTTTTTTTTTTTAAGTTTGTGCCTGAAATACCCTTGAGATTTGACAAAATGCCCAGCGTGTCCTTTTTGTAGAGTTCCGTTATAACGGCTTTAGTGTTGATGCCTTGATATTATATTAAATGAATAATGGTTGGTTAAATGACATTAAGTGTATAAAACGCCCCGCACTTTTGTTAAATATCGCCACTCGAGATAACCTTTTCGATTTTTTTTTATTTGTAAAATTCTTTATTTTTATTTCTTTTATTTGTAAAATTTTTATTTTTATTTGTTTTAATTAAAATCGTTGTTGTTGTCTCGTAAATTATCGATATTGCTCCGCTTAAAAAAACCATGACTTTATTTTCAACACTAGCTCCCTAATAATTTGATATACCCTAAAAGTTTACCCCTTTATTTCACGAACTCAAACAATCCCCCTTCCCCCTAATTATCCCTAAAAAACCCTAAATCCACAAAACTAAAAATGCTCAATCTAAACCAAACATTATCCTCATCAGAACTATTATCCCTAAATTAAGTAGTCTACCCTTTACATAATTCAATCATCAGACCTTGGATATTTAAAAGAGGATTCCAACGAGTAGTTTCTTTATAGCCGTTGGATTTCAAAGGTGCACAATATTGTGCACAAGTGCCAAACCTCAGAGGCATTTTGTGCACAAGTGTCAAACCTTAGGGGCATTTTGTGCACAATATCCAAACCTCGAGGGCATTTTCTGCAATCAGCAATAACTATGAAATAAGAGCAAATCACCGTTACCCAAAATTACCGGTTTGGGCACGACAAAATATTTTGTCAAACCTTAGGAGTATTTCAGGCACAAACTTAAAATAAAAAGGTCACCACGGGAATTAAGCCAAACCTCAGGGTCACCATGGGAATTTTCCATAAAAAATTTATATTATAAGTGAATTCTTAAAATTAATATTGTTAGATGAAAAACATTCTTTCTAATTTAATAATCTGAGTGAACTTCTTATCATCATATAAAAAAAATAACTTATCAAAATAATTTTTTCAATATATGTTGATATGTAAATTTAAGATTTGATGCTTATATGATACAAAATAATAAACATGATCTAAGATTTTATTTCTTAATAAAAACATAAACATACACCATACTTCAAAAATAAATGTATATATACAAGTATTTTAATAATTATGATACGTATTTTTTATTTAAATAGTTGTTATGTTAAAACAAAGATTATGAAAGTGAAAAGTTAAGTCTAAGAAGTATATATATTAAGTAATTTCAATACTTCATTTGTATTAATGTAAATTTTTACTTTAGTATTTGAATAGTGTATTATGACATATGTAATAATTTTAATGTTTATTAGTATTTTAATGGTGTATTATGATATATGTATTAATTCTAATATTTATATTATAATATTTTGGATTATATATAAAGCAGACTTTTTCCGAGCCCTCCCCTTAATTCAAGGTATTATAGGCCAATAATATTGTGCCATTTGTATTATTTTTTTTTAAATTAAGAAGATAACAAAAAGTTATACGGAGCATGAGTTTGAATAGGAAAAAAATTCTATATATTTAATTTTTTTTTTGAGCCTTCCCTTAATTCAAGGGATTATAGGCCAATTATATTACGTCATTTGTATTATTTTTTTTAAATTAATAAAATAATAAAAATTTATATGAGTTTGAATAGGAAAAAAATTGTATATATTTAATTAGAAAAATTTATGTTGTTAGAAGAAAAAATTCTAATTCATTATTCCTAATATTGATGGAATTTGAGCATAATTAGAGAACCAAAATGTAGCCTATATATACCCCTTACACTACTTCAAAATTATTTATCTAGCAAAACAAAAAAAATTGAAAAAATTGTTAGTTTTTATTGTTGCATTGTGATGTATTTAAGTTTTAATTTTTTTATTTTATATTGTAAAATTTTGATTCGTGTTCTATAATATATACATTATAGTAGCATTTTATTATTTCTTTAGTATTTGAATAGTGTATTATGACATATGTAATAATTCTAATTTTTATTAGTGTTTTAATAGTGATATATGTAATAATTCTAATATTTATACAGAGTATTTTATATTATAATATTTTAGATGTTGTATTATGATAGTACATTTTATTATTGTACTTCATACACAAATTTTTAATATTTTTGCCAGGTTGTGATGTATTGATGTTGTTTTGTTTGTACATACTAATTTCTTCTATAATTTAAATAAAATAATAGGTTCTTTTTGGTATTTCACATTAATTTTAATAGTAGAGTTTGTGAAAATAAATTTGGACAGTAATTATAAAAGACTATAAGTTAAACCAAAATTTGACAAATACACATTAACAATTAACAAATCTAAGCTAGGTGGAACCAAACATATATAATTTGTCAAGTTTAAATTTTTTTTTTAAAAGAGGACGTAGAATGGATCATATAATCATTAGATTGTAAATGATACTTGATAACATGTCAAAAGATAATTTATGAATTTTTTTACGTAACTTTAATTTCAAAAATCTTTGTAAATAATGGGATAAAAATAGGAGCTTTAAGAATTTTCTATATAGGTTTATATTAGTCACAACAAAAATTGCCATATTAAAAATTTATAAAAAAACTTGGTGTTGCTTATTTTATTATCTCAAATGGTTCTTAATAACATGATTTTTTTTATAGTAAAATCGTAAAAATTGAAAAATTATAAAGTAATTATCGACTCTTAATGAATCAAGTTATAAATTAATTATCAAGTATAACCAATGTATTCCTCAATTTATACTATTTGATTAGAGTGGATATCATAAATGATTATAATTAGTAAAATATTTAAAATATAGCATTGAAAATTTATACTCTGTAAAGTAATATGTTTTAAGTAAATATTTTGTATAATTATTTAAGTTTGAAATAGTGAATGAATATAATATATTTGATTGGAGATATTACATGGAACTATAGAAGTTTCATCGATAATCTATTATATTCATTTTTAATTAAAATTGTTTTGTGACCCGTGCATCGCACGGACGTTTCAACTACTTATATATAAAAGATGCCTTTTTCGAGCGTTGTGAGAGAATCAAAGTTTTAAGAAACTCAAATTTTAAAGAATAATTATAAAATTGTATATATTTATTTATAAAAAAATTACTCCCTCCGTCCCAGCCAATTGTTAACGTTTCAATTTTAATTTAAAAACAAATGCAACAATTGAAGGAGTATAAAAACAAATATCGAATAACTTAATAAACATAAGTCATTATAACATGCTCATTTACATGTATATTATATTAAAGTTGTATAATTTACAAAAATATAAAGGTTAATTGTATAATATTTAGACCCTTAAATATCAAACTTTAATAATTCACTAGGACGGAAGGAGTATGTTATTAGGAGATAAAACCACAATCCTTGATATTGAAAGAATTTGAACACAAGTAGAAATTCAAACTATTGCCTATATATATACCCATTACCTCTCATTTATTGTTTATGTTATGATATATTTAAGTTTTTAATTTTTGTATTTTATATAATAAATTTTGGTTCGTGTTATATTATAATGTACATTGTATATAATAGCTTTTTAATTTTTCTTTAGTATTTAATGGTGTATTGTTATATTTTTAAATTCTTATTTTAATATTTTTTACAATAATTTTGGATGTTGTATTATGATATGTAAGGTTTAATTGTTGTACATTGGTCACAAATTTAGATTGTGGCCGATGATATACTATTTCTAAATTAATCGAAAAAGAAAATTGTAAATAAATTAATTTTTTTATAATTAAGATGAATAATTTTTTTGTCAGGTACTAAAGTATTGATATTATTATGTTTGTCCATACTAATTTAAACCATTGATGAAAAAAAATTCATCTGTTATAAAATGATATTTGTAGTCGATCATTCACTTGACTACTTAAATTTTAAACCATTAGCAATGAGATATAAAATTTAATTATTTAATTAAGATAATATAAAGAGTGAATGAGTGATATGAAATTAACCTGAGCCTGACTACCCAAGATATTTAATTCAGATTGAGATTAGTTGCGTTTTGGTAATAATTTAAGTAGATAATATAAATATTGCGAAGATAATAAATTGAGAAGATAATATAAAAAATATTTAATTATAAACAACTTTATGTTATTAAGAGATAAAACTCCAATTCCCGATATTGAAGGAATTTGAATACAAGTAAAAATCCATAATTTTGCCTATATGTACTCATTACCCTCCTTCAAAATTGATTTTCTAACAAAACAAAAAAAACCCGTTAGGATTTTATTGTTGTGTTACGATGTATTTAAGTTTAAATTTTTGTATTTCATATACTGAATTTTGGTTTGCTTTGTATTTTAATATACTCCATAGATTTTTCTTTAGTATTTTAATGGTGTATTATGATATATGTAAATTCTAATTTTTCTATTTTTTACAATGATTTTGGATATTGTATTATGATGTGTGGTTTATTTATTGTAATTTGGACATAATCTTTTAATTTTTTCGTCAAGTAATTATATATTGGTATTATTATATTTGTACATACTACTTTAAACTATAGATAGAAAAAAAATTCATCTATTATAAAATAATATTTGTAGTTGATCATTCACTTTAGGTACTTCAATTTTAAAACATTCATTACCAATGAGATATAAAATTGATTATTTAATTAAGATAATGTAGAGAGTGATGATATAAAATGAACTCGGGCTTGACTAGCCACAAAAAGATGATATCCAATTTAAATTTTAAAATATAATATCATATCTATTAGTTATTTTTTGGTAATAAATTGAGAAGATAATATAAAAAACCTATAAGTTTGAATATGAAATAAAGTTGAAAATAAGTTATATTTTTAATTAAACTAATGTTAAGAGTGACATAAAATTAACCCGAGCTTGACTAGGATAAAAAATATGATATCCAATTTAGACAGTGAATGATTATCATATATATTAGTAGATTTTTTTTTAAGAAATTGAAAAAAATAATATAAAAGGTTTATGATTTTGATTAGGAAAGAAAGTTGTAAATGAATTGATACTTTGTAATCAAGATAATGTAAAGAGTAATATAAAACTAATCCGAGTTTGACTAAAAGAAGATAAAATATGATATCCAATTTATAGTGGAAATGATGATATTTTAATTCTAATTTAATCAGGAAAGAAATAATTGTAATTAATTTTTTTTTGTAATTAAAATAAAATAAAGAAAATATAAAAAATACTTGAACTTGACTAGGGTTAAGATGATCTTGATATACAATTTAGATTATGAATGATGATATTCTATTGCTAATATAATTAGGACAATCATTTACTATATATAAGACCAATAAAAATCTAAAATTATATCACCTTTATATCATTTCAGATTTAAATTGGGATGAAATATGATGA
>JAUEKU010185396.1:0-10035 GCA_032274805.1 Gypsophila paniculata | reverse complement strand
TGACTCTATACTAGCTTTCTTGATAAAAAGGAAGGACGCTATAACACAAAGATGTCACCTGCAATACCAAAAGATAAATGGCGAAAAGGATCACAGGTAACAAACTTCTTCTTGCTCCGTATTATCAGTAACTATTGTAAGATAGGTGAAGTTTAGAGAAATGAAAGGCTAGTTTTGGGATTGTTGTTACTACAAGGACTTTGTTACGAGTTTGTGTAGTATGATGTATTTATTGCTCATGCAGCTTGGATGTATAACGTCTATGCTACACTTCCTTTAATTTCTTCACACATACGCTGATCAATATTAGGAAGTTACAAATGTTGAAATGTGGGGACTTGATAAATTGGATTCAAAAAAATATTTAATTCACTGGTCATTTAGCCTTCGGAACAAGGATACAACATGACTGAATCCTGAATTTCTATTGGCAAGTCCCAGGAACACTAGATGCCAATAATCTTTATGTATAGCAATCATAAAGGTTAAGTATTGATGTTATTATCTCAATTTGTTGCTTGCTTTGATGGGAAAAATGTACAAGGCTGATCATTGATACTGAGACTGTGGCATGCATCTAAATGACATGGCTAAATTAAGTATAAAAATGTATAAGGCTGATCATCGATCCTAGCTGGTTGATGCTTTGATTTCGTTTTGCATGATTTTAGCTCACTAAGAGTAGATTCTGTTTCTGAGCGAAATGATCAACGGATCGACCTGTTTAGGATCAGTGAAGCTTCTTGCTTTCTGCCAATTTCAATTTCTTTTTGTTAACCAACATCACAGATCTTCACGTGTTGGACGTTCTACTTAAGTACAAACTAATAGCATGATGAGTATCTAAAATCATATTGCTTTATACTACTCTGACCTCTTGTTTTAATATGGCAACCTTAGTGGTTCACTCTCATACGGAGACATGCTGAAGTCGTGGTTGATGATGATCTCGTCTTTCCAGTCTTCCGGAAGTACTGCAAGGTATCCAACAAAGCTTCTATATATGTTTTGTTGTACAAAAATGGAATTGCAAAGCTAGTTTCCTGTTCCCTTGTTATAGCATCTTGACAAACGAGTTCAACACTGAATCTCTTGTTTATCTGCTCACTTTTATTTTTTTGTGCAGCGACGTCCTCCTGTCAACAACAAGAATGGAAAGCTGAATTTGGTAAGTCTAGCATGATCCCTGGTACATGTGGTATTAGCTGCCCTAAGTACCTCCCAGATCTCTTCTGAATAGTGTATCATACAAATTTATTCTGGCATGTGAGACCTTGGCTTTTACTATTTGGACCATTGGGCATAACGAAGTTTGTTCAAGGCTTGTTGCTGAGCATCTAAGCTTTTTGTGACCATTGTTTTTGTTTCTTTTTTCCTTTCACTCTCTCAGGTCGTCTCACTTGTTTAGTGTATAATGTTAGAGATTGTGTTCCTTGTGATGGAACAGTTTGATGGCTTTGACCATGTCCTACAGATTCAGGATAAAGTATAAGCGATGGTGTCTGTTCTATAAATGATTATTAGAACATTAGACTTCCATCAGTCCAAGCATGCTATACAGACTAGACTGTAGAGACAGAAACCATATGTTAATATCTGATATCTCATATCGAGCTTTATGTGTCATGTATATCTGTCCTAAAAGCATTATGAGTGTTCTTTTTTTTTTAGTTTGAATAGTCTAAGGTTGGTGGTTCAGTTGCCTTAACCTGAGATCTGAATCTCTGATGCAGAAACTCCAGAAACAGCACAACTGCATTCCTGATGAACATTATCTGCAGACACTGCTTATTGTAGGTGTCCCCTATTTTTTGCTTCTAACACGATGAAACCTATTACACTCTGTATCCCGATGCTCGTAATTCATTAGTCAGTCTACAAGTAACTGTCATACTTCAGAAGTCACTAGTACTATATTTTTATGTTCTCTTTCCCATTTGTACCATGGCGGACCATAGAATCTGAGTGTGGTAGATGCCTTACAGATGGCAGATCTCGAGAAAGAACTTGAACGTAGGACACTGACCTACACTGAGTGGAACGAATCTGCCTCTAAAATGGAAGGGAAAGGATGGCATCCTGTTACGTTTAGCTCTTCAGCTACAACTCCCGGACGGATTAAAGAAATAAAGGTATTAAGGCATTAAGCTATTTTGTTCATTTCATGAAATTAAATCGAATATTGAACCATGCAACACCGATCAACCCTACCTTTTTTCCGTCATCCGTATTTAGGTTCTGGCTCATGTGTAAATGACTTATTCCCTGATGCTCAATAAGAGTCAGGACCCTCTTATCTTCTGAGCTCCTTGTGTAAAGCTTTATTCTTTGATGACAGGATATCAACCACGTATACTATGAGACAGAATTCAGGACAGAGTGGTGCAAAACCAATTCGACAGCGGTTTCTTGCTTTCTTTTTGCAAGGAAGTTTTCGAAAGGAGCTGCTATGCGGCTTTTGAGTGATGGTTCAGCTGGATTCAATATATGACGATTGGCATCATCGGGTTGAAAATTGTTTCTAGTGCTCTGCGCACAGGATTATAGATTTGGCACTAACATGTCAAAATTCGACAACAATCTTGGTAACGGCGGCAGCGTGTGAGTAGCAAGGCATCAGATAATTCTAAAGTAGTGCAGAGCAACTCATCTGTAGAGTGTAGAGGCATACCGTTCAAGTCAAGTTTGTACACTTGATCTTAGCTAACAGTCTGAGAAAGGCACGAGTCACTTCCGTACAAATGATGGGTAAAGAAGAGCATATTCTACTCTAGAAATTTTTTTCCCCTCGATCGAATTGTGGTTTAAATAGCTGATATATAGATCAACATATTTTGGGTTTTGCATAATACACAGAAAATGATTTCACAAAAAGTTGAAATCTTGCTTCAATAATCATCCCTAGTAAGGTGCTTTTCCACTGTATATTGATGGTTACTACAACTGTATTTCGATGCGATATCAGATTAATTTGTTGCTCATCAAGCTGATCAGAGCACGCGAACACGATTGGCGAAATACTCGATACCATCCCTATAATGCACAGCCTCATATATACTATGGTGAACAATGGAAACTTTAGTAGTTAGTAGATTCTGTTTTCATTGGTCTGAACACCATGAGTAACTGGTGCTTTAGCTCTCAATTTCTTCAAGTACATTATACCAGCTCCAATCCCAACCCCTCCTGCAACGGAAGCGGCCGTCACCGTTCCTACACGATGCAATACATTCACCGTCAGCTGTTTTTCTACGATAAGTAGTTTTATTTACCAGCTAGTATTTGATTGATGGTATCGTTGAATAAACTTTCAAATCAAATTTTTAATGCACAAACTGAATAAACTTGCCTGCAATGGCTCCATGATTTCCACTGTGTGTCTCGATCGGACGATCTGCAATACATTGAAAAGTAACAATTCATACGTTTGGTAGTTTTGAGTCGTATCACCTTTGGAGCGCATTTAACGCAAAGATGTTTCTTCGGCCTTATCAATTCAATTCAATTTTGCCTAATCTAGTTTCACACAACAAAGATGCAACAATGAAAACATACCTTTACAAAAGGAGGTAACATTCCTATCCTCACACAAGCACAAGAAATCCTGATTTCTTGTATCGAACCCACAAGTACCACCCCCTTTAGCACGATCCTGGCACCGCAGACAATTAGTGGTCACGGGAATCTCAAAATCCACGCGGACCCCGTACTCGGGAATCTGGTCAAACGGTCTACCGGTCCCAAGACCGCCGACATTATTCCAGTGAATGCTGGTGTAGGAAGGACAATGCTTAAGCATCATTCTTAGAGACTCTGTGGCCTTAGGGTAGTAAGAACAACATGAGGCTTCACGTAACACATTTGGTGCACATTGCGGTAAGTGCCGGCATAAGTAACTTGCTGGATCACATGTTGTGTCACATCTTTCTGGATATTTCTCACAAAACATTGGCCTGTCACATATAAAAACATTCATTTATGTTTGTCGTATGGTATCTTACTTAATCTAATTTAATACGGTGTGATAGATATAAAAGTGGTCATATTGATGATCTGATAATGACTCTAGGAAGTAAGAACATCGATATGACATAGTAATCTAATTCGTAAGTAGTTTTTGCATTAAGATTAAAAAGCCAGGAAACTGTCAAAAAAGCACCATCGAAAGGAAAACGAGTTTGTTGAATTATTCAAAACACATACCTAGGCTCAATGATGACCTTATCAGGGCTGCAGTTAAAGAAGAGGTACTCATTTTGATTAGACATTGATAAGTGAATGCTACTATCCAAGCTAAAGGGTCTAGTGGGCCTAAACCGGTCTCGGTCATTGCAGGCCCACATTGATGGATCCAACACCAACATATGTGGGTCCGAATAGCTTATCGACTTGACAGTGTATCGCCCTGAGGGGGTCCGAAGCTGTAGGATGTTGCCGGGTTCAGAGCATACCAACACATGCCGATAGTAAGGGCTACCACACCCGTCGTCTATACTTAAAGGGTACCTTATGGAAATCCCTCCACATGAAGTCCTACATTGGGAAGATTGTGATGAAATTAACGGTAGTATCGTGAATGTTATTATTGTTAGGATTATAAGATGCAAATTGTGTGTATTACACATTTTTGGGTGATTAATTTAATTGTGTTTGAGTTAGTTTGTGTAGATTTCATTAAAATTTTGAGTCATATGATCTAAAACTTGGGTACTTGAGTGAGCGATGAAGCAAAGAATCTAAATTCATGAAACTTGCACATTGTTTTTTTTTCTACTTTAGTTTTCTTTTTTGCACTTTAAGCAATGTTTAATTATACACTTTATTTCTTTGATTGTTAATCAAAACAAAGGTTTTTTTTAGCTTTATGTGAGTTATGGAGACTTTATATATGCTTAATGTAGTTTCAATGTTTCATAGTTTAATTGTAGGTGTTTATGGGTCTTTTTGGTAGGAAGATAAACTGAACAGAAGTAGGCCTAAAATATAAGCCCAATAGATATCCATTTCTACAACATGGCTAAAATATTGATCACATAGTTTGCACATTCCTACAATTGAGTTGGTATTTATATGAATAACGGCTTTTGGTTTTCCTTAAAAAACGTCTCACATTAAAATAGTGTTGATAATGTTTGAAAAAATACAGAGTAATAGATATCCTAGTATCCTACAACATATGATGTGTATCTTTTGATTTAAGCACGAACAATGCATAACAAATATCCTAATATCCTACTCTATATTATACTGAGAGTTAAAATCTCCGTAACAAATGAAAATTTATACACAGTTCAATCGATTTATTTTTCTACTGTTGGCTAAATCTCAATTGTGTTTTGTATGAGGAGAAAAAAGTCAAATGAGACGTATATATTCAATAAAGTATTGATCAATCTATTTTAAGACTCGAACTCAATTCCGACTATTTCAAAACAAACGCATCCAAAACAAACTAAAAACTCATTTAGGCATAAAAATGGAACTATGTCAATAAAAGAAACTAACAAGTAGGTCCATGCAGGCATTAGTCATACACCATTGACTACACTACATATAACATATCGTACATTGCAGGTTGCCTTCATTTGTAGTAGTATAACAAAGGTCAATAGAAGACACTACAATTGACTAGAAACTTTGTCATAAAGCTAAATATAACTATATAAGGCCAATCAAATACTTCAAATAAAATAAAATAAAGTCAATATTCAAGTAGTATTTACCTTAAGGGCATGCATTTGAAGTGTCGTTGAAAAAAAAAAAAGAAAGTGGCCCAAAAGGCAAAGGAAAGTAGCACACTTTTTAGGAAACGTTCGATTTTGTGGCGACAAAATAAAGTCTTTGTCGTGTGAAATTGGTGCTCTAACTTCTCCATGCATGCACTTACTTGACGCCTCCTTAGACGTGAAAAATTTACATACATGATAAATCCTCCAGTAAGTCTCTCGTTAGACCGTTTCATATCATAAAATATTAAGGTCTACAATAGTTTTATAATTAAAAAAATTTATCCGTATTATCTTTGTGTAAGGTTTCACAATCAATAGGCCATCTTGTAAAAAAAATTTGTGACTACTACTCATTTATGAAAATTTTTTTGTATGAAAATATAATCTCATTTAATTAATTAATTGTTTTTTTTATTATTATTCTAAAAATATATAATGATTATACAATTAATTTTGTTGAAATATATGCTATATATTCACATTAACTTACTATATTTTCAAAAATATCTGTCAATGAATCATTTCAACCAAAATTTTAAGCCGATGATTGAAGTTCCAACCAGAATTGATTTCATACTTTCTAAAATATCAATTTAAAATCATGTAGAATTTTTTTTGTATCGCTTATTCGTATAAAATTATAAGAAAAAAACGGAAAATTTATTTATCGATCGAGTAAGTAGAGGTAGCTACGCCATAGCTTGTTGTTTGAGATTACTTAATTAGGTGCCGGTGAATGGGTGTGAAAAGTATCTATGAGTATAGAAAACTAAACAGAGAATAAATGAAAAATAGAACATATATATTTCGTAGACAAAGTCTATGGAATACCCTTTCCATTCATGCATGGCCATGGTCGATGCCTTAGACTACCCTTTACCAAGTAATAATGCATGCATCAAACATATTCAATGACCATTTTGACCAACCGCCCTTAAAGTTTTAGTCTTCTATGAAATCGAACCCTCTCCCCTATCGTTATACTCCCTCCGTTCCAGTCATTTGCTGTTTAAAAATGTTTTAAAATAGAAAAGTAAACAAATGAATGATACACCCCAAAATAGAATAGGTATGTAAACAAATGACTAGAACGGATGGAGTATTGAATTGAATTGCCATCTATTTATTGTTTTAGCAAAGTCGCATCGCTACACCCAAAATAGAATAGATAATTGAATGCCTTTATCAATTGAATGCCTTTAGAAGGTTGAACGGAGTATTACTTAAACTAAAATCATAAGTTCGAAATTCCTTAAAATTAGACTTATGGGAATTGAAGCCAAGACCTACTGCTGAAATAAAAAAGAGGCTATTTCCAATTTTCCACTACACCACTACTAATTCTATAAGTTGTTGATTAATTTATTTAATATTGCTAAAGACAGTTCAATTTTTTTTTTCCTTTCAAAACTTCCTTGGGCCATGGCCCATATGGCCTGGGCCCTAGTTCCGCCCTTGCTACTAAATGATCAACTTACCACCTGACATAAAATTTTGATTTTACCTAAAATTATATCAGAAATAGTATGAAAAGAACTCAACACGTTAATTTTTTTTTCTTTTCATTTTGAACATTATTTATGAAAAGGTTCACTAATTTTTATAATTTATCATATTTATGACTTATATATGAGCCAAGTCAATTACAGTTGGGATAAGTCAAATAACAATGGTTGATTATATTACTAGTGTAGTTCAACGTCCTCTTTCAATAATGAATGAATGGCTACATCAAAAAAATAAGTGAAAAGGTCCAAAATTTGTTCCAATAATTTCAACAAAATTAAATAAATATTGATATAACCCACTCTTTCACAAGTTGATTGAGTGAAACAAGGAGCGTGATAATTGGAACAAGTTATGTTAGCTATATGTTGCATATATAGCACTTTAGAGTATGAAATAAGTAATCTTTTTTAGGGTGTAGTATGAGCATAATTAAAATCGAAATAAGTTAGATATAACAATTAATTTATAAAAGAAAAATATTTAAGAGTAATGAAGGTTTAAAGTTTAAGTGTTAGAATTGATTATGAAATCGTCTTGAAAATTTAACAGAGATCATAGCATATATATGACAAACAATAAAGTTAAGATATTGTACGAATGCCGATTTATTTAGCTTAATTGTAATTCTTCATGATACTTACATGTACGCGATTGAAAATTGCTAATTAATAATTTTTTTTTGTTAGTATTTATGCATTCCCTAGGAAGTATATCCTAAAATTAAAGTATTTTATCTGAAATACTGATTTATAATCTCTTTATTTCAAAATTATATTGACGATGAATTAGACATATTTTTCACATAAAAAAAATGGTTAAAACCATACAAATTAAACCAATGAAAGAGAAATGAATTGGTATTTGCTATTGATTTTATATGATATATAATCAAATCAATTAGATAAAATTGAAAACATTTATTTTTATATTTTTTTTTTTGATAAATGACGAAAATAATAGATGTATATAATTTTAAACCTTTGGATTTTGAACAGCATAATAATTTACATGTCTGAACAAAATTAAGGAAAATTAAGGTATGGAAGTGACTAAACACTAAGCTTGATTAGTGTTGACAAAATGACAACTACTCACGTGGGTTACTAGCATGATTTGGAATTAAAATTGGTATTATTCGAGGGTTAGGTTGGTGACTTTAAATCAATCAACATTTTGATGAAGTATGCTATGAAGAAACTACTACGACTTTCGTAGACACCTTTTTAAACGAGTCTAAAGGCATATTTAGTTGTGTTTTTGACGGTTTTCTCTCTTTGAAAGCTACTTCGTAACATGAATTTTCACACTTTAAATTCGAGTTCACTACATCTTAATTTCACACATGCAAGTGAGGAGGTGTTTAGCTAGTAGTCTTATTATTAGTTTGTCATGGTTTGGAGAAATATTTATTATCGACTAATTTGTTATAAATCTAAGAAAAAATAATATAACCGACTTATTGTATTTGAGGAGACATGTGTACCTTCATACATGTTAACAATATTGCATTGAGAAGAGCTAATTAATTAGGATTGACAAATTTCCATAGGCCTCTCCGATCCCTTTGTGTTCGCCCTATGGATGCGACGAGCTCGCCAGATTCCAAACAACTTAACAGATATGGCCATGGTGTTGGTGAATTAGCCGGCGGGTTAGTTCTATATCAAGTTGGTGAACCACAAAGCTAGATCTAGTGTATTCATGATTGACACATGTCTAATTAACATGTCTAATTAACACGAGAAAAAAAATTGTTTTACCGATGGTACTACTTTGGTAAAAATGTAACCATCTTAAAACAAAATTTCGCTGAAGTATTTCAATTCGCCATTTTAATAATATTCACTGTTTTTTACCCGAAAAAAACTACATTTCCATAGCAAATTTACAAGTGTCTTAGGAATATACAACACATATATTTCTTAGTTTCGTTGGGCGCCGTTTGTTTAAAACAAAACAATATGTCGCAAGCTTGTGCTATAATTTTAGTTCACCTCACCAACAAATTTCCAAAAAGAGGGACGCCGCCTTAATCGTTCTACTTTCTAGCTCATTCCTAACAAATTGTCGTCTTAGACTAGTATCCCAATTATTCCCAACTCACTTTTATTTTCTTCCTCTTTCTACGTTTATTCAAAATCTTCTTGCAAAAAGACAGAAATAACCTTAAGCAGTGCTTTGTTGAGATAACGTTCCATATATATTCTTGCTTTCGTAAATAGCTAGTACTCGGTATTAATTTGCTAGCTTGCATGTAACGATCATTTTATTTATTATGTTTCACCATATTACGACTTACGAGTATAATTTCGACGTTTTTCAAATAAAAAAAAAACAAAAAAAAAAACTCATATATAATATATTCAGTGAAGAAATAGATTATAGAATTAATTAGATAATAATGTACCGTTTTCTTTCACGTGTCCTAAAACCATATGATTCAAGAAGAAAAAAATATATTCTTATTATAATAGTAAAAACAATTTCTGTGAACATTACTTCGTATTATTTAAACTTAATTATTTTATTTTTAGAGTTCATATATATGATAAAAAAAACCATAAATAAACACAAATTAAAGTCAGTATTATAAATCGGGGATGATTTAGATGACAATCAATCAATAATATTGGAGACCTTGTGGATTAGAATCCTAGATAACAACTATAAATTTAGGCATTACTCAAATTGGTCAAATTTAGCTAGCCAACTCATTTTAATTTCTTCATTATCTTACGTATTAACACGATTTTAGTGTATGAATTTATGATGTTGAGAAGTTGATCGATGTTAGTTT
>JAUEKU010185395.1:0-18277 GCA_032274805.1 Gypsophila paniculata | reverse complement strand
GTTTTCAAATATCGTATTTTTAAGTTTAAATATAAGTAAAAAAACGTAGTAAATTTTGTCTATATAAATTTTGTTTACGAAAAAAATATTAGTAAGTGTGGCCGACGATTAAAATAATCGATTTAAAAGTGTTAATGATGAGAAGGTCATATTAAACTTACTAAAATACGGAGTACGGAGTATCTGACAATGGTCATTCTCGTATGGATTCACAACATTTTAAATTACTTTTCAAAAATTTAGTTTGCATTTGTTGGACATTACTGCCCCAGTCACAAGCTAAGGGCGGAGACAGAGGGACGCTGACATTACTCAACTCAAAGCCGTAGCAGTTTCATTAATAAATTTTTTTAATATTTTGTTTAATTAGAGTTCTTATTTTCACTTGATTTGATATTACATTTTTGCAAGTGATTCAATTAACTAATCAAGTAAGTGAAAATTGCACACCCTCTGATCCATCATTCCTTTACGTTGATTTTCAGATCAATTATAAGAACGCACTTGCAAGTGGGTCATGGATGATCCAAAAAATTTACTCTGTACCTAAATAAAACACAGTACATGAAAAATTTGACTGAAAAAAAAAACGTAAAAATTTGAATAAATCGGATGAAGAATTAAACAAATTAATTGCAACACGTTTTCTTAGTGGGGAAAATGAAGCAAAGCATTTACAACATGTGAGAATTATCCATTGAGAATTAGATATCATGTCATCGTATTATCAAGTATAAATAAATCAATAAAGAAACGAAAAGAAAAAAAAGTTAGAGAAAAAAGACAAATGAGCAAATGAACAAGTGTGGGACCCACAATATTATATTCTAAAACACGAAAGATTATATTATAAAAAAATGTCAAAGCGTTTCATATCAGTGTGTGTGTTGTACTTCAGATACCAGCAAATTCCGCGGTTTTGTGATACTGGCCTAGTGTAGAGTGGCTTATTGCTGTGACCAACTTCAAGTCCATCGGATATTAACGCTCTTTTATTAGGCAAATTCTCGTTTACAACTAGTCACATCCGTCGTAAACTTACGACGTTACGACGAGATTATATTATCACTTTGTACTAAAATGTAAATGTTATCACTTATTGATAAGAGCTGTAACACTCACTATAACATTATTTCGTTAAATGATACTCCCTCCATTTAAGTCCAAACACTACAAATACCTTTGTTGTCACTATTCATTCAAGTGAAGAGTTTTCAAAATTTCTCTTGATGTATGCCATAAACATGGTCCTGTGAGATTTTGTTTGATTTGTCTTTATTAGTGGAATAATAATATCATATTTTTAGAATTTTTAGTAATGTGAAAATACATATATTTTCGTTACAAAACGTGCGTTGGCAAACGTGATAAAATAAATGGGTGTTTGGACTTGAATGGAGGGATCGATTAACATTTTAATACAAAGTGGTTACATATTTCCGTCATAAGCTTACGACGGGAATGACCTCGTCTTAAGGGAGACTTACTCTTTTTATTATCCTATTGTTCCCGATAAGGTCTCATTTTGTTTTCAAAAGGATAGAATTTGAATTGCGTATAAATTGAATGTCGGTCTAGTATGGCCGTATGACCTAACATGGTTTGAAAATGAGTCGATCAAATGATCGACCCCCTCAATAGTTCGACAAGTTGTGATTGTCTTATAAATTAATAAGTCTAAAAAGAAGAACCAGTTTCAACTCATTATCGATCATGCCCCAAATTAACCCGAGTCTTAAAAATTAATAGGTACGAGTACATCATTTCATTAGTGGTAATATCACTTATTTTATATTTTCTTGAATTTTAGTTTAAAAATCTTGACTTCTTGAGTTTTTCTTGTAAAATTGGTGAATTTTGACGTAATTTTCGAGTTACAATGTTTATTCAAAGAATTACAATTACAAATTTAAAGTGCTACATAATAGAATTTGTGTTTAAAAATACGGAGTACTAAATTATCGAACTCGTCACAATTTTTTTTCCCGGAGTATGTACGGGGTAGCTAAGCACTTCCCGCATTCAACTTCAACTTGTGCATTTCAGTGATTGATATTTGATATTATTCATTCAACTATTTCTTGCATTTTGTACGAGAAAATATAGTAATGTAAGAAAAATGTATTATGTAGATGAAATTGCTGGAAAAATAAAAAGTAAACTAATAAAGTAGATTGTGTGGATGTGATTGATTTACAATAACAAAAATAGAAATGAGAAAAAAATAATGAAATTTTCATTTTAGGAAAATGAGGAATATGAAATTATACTCGCTCCATTCATATAGGTGTTTGGTCTTGAATGGAGGGAGTATAATTATACCTAAGCAATGCATGTTTTACGACATCGATATTTTTAGTTATACATTGTAAAAAAAAAATTGTAAATTTTTTTAATATTCTTGTTATATTTATTAGATGAATAAAACAAGATCACACCTGATTATATTTTCGTTTATATATTACACAAAATTTCGAAGATTCTAAAAATTTAAGAATTGTTTGGTCTTGAATGGATTTGTTTCGACAAATGTGAAAAGTCGATATACTCCGTACAAGAGTAATTTTTTTTATTTTTTTAATTTTTTTAAACGGATTTTATTTGGTTGGAATTTATATCATATTATGATCTACTCCCTCCATTCAACTCCAATTACATCATTTACTTTTTCACACTTGTTGATGCGCAATTTGCAACGACAATATCTATAGTTATACATGATAAAAAATAATAAAATTTTGATATTCTTGTTGTACTCAGAAAGAAGAATCAAACAAAATCCCAGACAATATTTTTATTTATATATTGCGAGCAATTGTGAATATTCTCTGGGTAAATGAATAGTGTCAAAAAGTGTTTAGATGCAATTGGAGTTGAACCGAGGGAGTATATAATAAATTTTCAAAAAGATCGGAAACAATTCAATACTTCAACTCCCTCACAATTACAAAGAAACCGTGAAAATGGCGGTTGACGGCGAAGGCGCAGCATCATCACCCTCCCGCCACTCTCCTAACACCCTCAGGTCAACTCTCCTCCACACCACACAACTTCCTCAATTTCATTTCATACATTCCTTTCTAATATCATTTTTATTTAATTTCGATTCGATTCAATTCAATTCAATTTTGCAGCCAACCTCGACACTTTTACCTCGCTGTTGACCGTCTCCCTTTTAAAATGGTACTCTATCCTCGCCTTTGTTTATCTTTTTTATTTCAGGAATTAACGTAAATGCATCGTTTTCTTTATACTCCCTCCCCATCCACACGAATATCTTTAGTTACACATTATATAAAATTATAAAAGTTTGATACAATATTTTATGTTATATATTTTACGGAATACTCAAAATTCTCTGCACACATGAATAATGTCGAAAAATCATTAGCTGAAACCGACTGAGTTCTATCTCGTCAATTTTATTGTTATCGTATTGTGTATTTATATATATAGAAAACGGCGGATTTACGTCAATTCTCACAATAAAAAAGGCGAACAAATGACTGAGACAGAAAGTGTATTGCGGAGTCGTTGAGGATTAGTATTCATCTGTGTCAGTCATTTGTTTGCCTTTATATTTTTGGATGAGCATGTCAGTTAATGATTTTGAAGACGGTTAATTTGTGCTTTGTTTGTGAAATAGAAAGGTAAGCAAGTGACGGAATTAATTAGAGAGAGTAGTGATGTTGTGAAACCCTAATTATGTTGGATTGTTGTTGTTGATGATGCAGGAGACGTTGGTGGATTTGCTGGGAGTTGTGGGGAGGAGGTCTGGACTTCCGATTGTCGTTTCTTGTACTTCTCGTGATCAGCTTGATGCTGTTTGCTCCACTGTTTCTTCTCTTCCTTACATTTCTCTCTCGTCTTTGGTACTGCTCTTTTTGACTCACCGTTTTATCGTGTTTTTCTGATTGAGTTTGCATTAGTTCTATTTTGGGGTTAGGGTTAGAATCAGCTTTAGGGTTTAGTATTTCTGATGTGTTAAGGGAGGTGAATTCTAGGTTACTGATCCGTGTTCTTTGTATCGTTTTGGGTCAAATATATAGCAAAACCCACGTAACTGAATAGCTGATTTGGGATATTTGGAGGAGTGTAAGTGGTTGTGTATATGGTTTGGTTGTTTTTGAAGTAGCTTGAAGATCGAAGCATTGTCGGTATCAATTAATAACCTGATTAGGATATGAGATTGAGGATTATTGTGACCTCACCGTGGTTTGTATGTAGTTCACGTGTTCAGTTTTTCACTCAATTTTGTACAAGGCCAGATTCAAATGAGCTACGTTCTCTCAAGTCATGCATCTTTTCTTTGCTTTACGTATGTTGCCCTAAGCTTTCGACTGTCCTTGGTATCGTGAATTGGGTACCCATGTCTTGTGTCATAATTATTGTTTGATGTGTGTGAAGTGACAAATTCTGGCAATCTGGCAAAAGGGCAAGCCAGCTGGTTTTGATTATGTTTGTTAGAAGCTTATTTTTTGTGTTGGGTACATGCTGTCCGTGTTATGTGATGTCTCCAACATTATTGCAAACAAGACTGTGGAATGCTCCCACCATTAAAAAAAATACTAATGTCGTCGCATATTCCTTTGTTAACCAGAGATAGATTTTGCAGATCGATTTTATGGGACCAACTCTGCATTATCTCTCTTTCGACATGCATTCCTCATTTCCTTGTCCAACCTTTAATATCAGGTGTCAAATGTGTAAACTGGGATCGATGTTTGGGTAGCATTAAATGCTTTGCTATATTTATTTTGATGCTCGAAGTTTTCTGTATTGTATAATCTCAGTTTTTTTTGCTGCTCACAAATCATAGGGTAGTGCATATCTAATTAACTACCAATTTTTCTTTCATCATCTTTGGCAGTATAGCGACCTTGCTGAGACAGAACGAGCTCTGGTACTGGAAAAGTTCCGCCAAGCAGCCTTGAAATGGCATCAAAACAGTTTCTTGTCAGGAGATGAGATTGAAAGCGGGGAGCTAGAAATCAAGTCTCCTATGGTAGTTGTAACAGACGTATGCCTTCCCAATATTGCCTCAGGCGAATCTCCTCTCCCTGCTCGTGTGCTGATAAATTATGAGCTACCAGCCAAAAAGGTTATTTTCTCTGCTTGCCACTGAATCTGAAGGAATTCTTGGTGTTCCTATTTATTTATTTATGGATTATTTTCTTATAGCAAAATTACATTTCTGGTAGTACCTTAGGAATGAACAAAGGCAATGCATCCCTAACTTCTGTTCAAGTTATACTTTTCCCTCTCTTTTGCAGGAAATATATATGAGACGGATGGCTGCCTGTCTAACTTCAGGTACTTTATGCAGTCCACTACATGTCACATGTGTATTTGCAAACCTCATTTGGTTACTAACTTACGCTTTCTAACATTTACAGACGGCATTGTGATTAATATGGTTGTTGGGGGTGAAGTTGTGACTCTCAAAAGTATTGAAGAAAGCAGTAATCTTGTTGTCGCTGAGATGCCTATACAGGCGAGTTACCTTTCTCTTGTGAACGTGTATTTTTTTTTTTCTTCCTCATCTTAAAAAAATCTCTATGGATGGATGATTGTTTTGGTCGACATGTACAAATTTGATACCTTTTTGGTTTTGCTTAAGCTTTAGACGCGACTAATTTTCGTTGTGCGGTGACTGATTCTCCCATTGTGCAGGTGTCTGAAATATTGTAATAATAATGCAAGTCATTTGCTTCGTCCTTGATGGGGGTGGATCTCACTGCTCAGGTGCTTTACTCTTCCATTGTACCCAGTGCTTTACATTTTCTCTTGATGTATCTAAATCTGATATATGCTATATGAGCTAGTGTATTTTAGTGGATAATGGTACTGCATACAGCATACCTACATGAAATACTTGAAATCGTTACTTTGTTATCAACCCGTGTTTTAGTCATCAGAATTCTGGGCCTCTTTGACTGTTGTTTGCTCTAAATGAATAATTGATCTAGAATTGGTTTTTGGCTTTAGAGTTCAAGCTGTGTTTGTCAACTTCGAATAGATTGTGTTCGTTGTGGAAGTAGTATCATAGGCAAATTATCTTCAATGCTTGCGTGGAAGTAGTATTATAGGCAAATTGTCCTTTATTCTTGCTGTCTCTCCTTATTGTGGGTATGACATGCACCCTTTTTCATGGAAGTAGGAGTATTCCTGTCCAAAAGGCTGAGAATTTTTCATAATGTCTCCGTTGACAACCAGTGTCTCAAGGTCAAGATTAACTACTAGTCCAAACTGCATTGTTACGCTTTGCAAATAGTTGTTTCTTAGAGTGCTGGAAATGCTAGAAATCTCGAATTGAGTGGGAGCGTTTGGCCATTGTTGCATGATTTAATTGTTTGTTGGCCTTGTCTATACGAGAGTATTGTAGTACAAGTGAACAATTAGCAGAAACTATGACCGAACCTCTGAAACTAATATTTCCTAAAATTCAAAGATTAGGAGAGTGGTTAGAAGTTGCAAATGCATCGAAATTTAATATATCTCTTAAGTATATAACAATTGAATTACAATATGTTTTCTACATCCTACTTCTCGTTTGATTTACTTTCACTTGAATTTAGTAAGGAAAAATAGTGAACATCGGCTAAGGCTGAAGTTTTGTCACTTTTTCTTTAGAAGTCCCAAATGGATGTACAACATAATCAACGGGATGAAAGAGCAAATTTTGTGATGATTTTGTATGTATCCTCCTCAATCAAGCAGAGGGAAGGCAAAACATGAAGAATATTATGTTATTGGTTTATGATTTATGAAGTTGGGTTAGGAGAAATATTCATCTCCTCCACTCAATTACGTTATATCCGTACCTCCGTACTCATATGTCTCAGTTGTTACTGATATTGTGGCTGATACCGCATTACGATGCTAGATGAAGGGGATGTCCACTAGGTAGGAACAAATGGTAATTTCATATAAATGGGCATACATGTAGTTAATTAGTTGGAGACAAGGGATCTTATTCTTTCCTCTTAAGGTAATATTGGGTTTCCACAAAAAAGGATTGGGTTTCCTTTCTAAACTTTGTCGACTCATTACTGCAGTAGTGCTGGATGATCACTGACTCATGCTGCATGCTAATATCAGTTTTTATTTTTTCATTTTTTTTATTTTTTATGGTGTAAGACACTTGTTCGGTGATTTATCCAATTTTTACGTTTATTTAGGTACTTCGTAATATTTTTGTGTGAAATTTAGATTAAGGGTTACCTCTCATCCACTTTCATGTGCTCTCATAAATCCATGATTAAACGTAAGGAAATTGATAGATCGGAGGGAATTTATTGGATGGGCCACGTCCAAAATATTTTTTTTTATTTCGTCTCTATTTCAATTGTAATAATTAATACTAATATTTGAGGCACTCTAAAATATAAAATGACAAACACTAAAACAAGTTGGAAGTTTTGAAGACTTGAGTATGATTGTTTGTTTTCATTTTTCTTCTTGCTTCTTTTTTTTTTTTTTTTTTTTTTGAATTTGTTGCTTTGTACTCAGTTTGGCATGTGATTTATTTTTTGTTGCTTCTTGTGGGCAGCCCGTTCAAATTTAGTCTATATAGCTATTTATCGGAGAAATTCGCTACAGAGAGAAAATAAAAACATTTTCGTTATTGTATTAGAATAATTATATTATGAGCTAGATTGAGGTGGAGATTCTTAAGATGATACTCCTTTAGAATGTGGAATCCTAGTAAAATACACGTACATAAATGTAGACAAGTATGCAATTTGAATTTGGAGGCTCTTCTGGTCACACCTCATAATACCATAGTTTGTAAGAGTAAGCACTTCCATGTCACTTGCTGACATTCACTTTACACATGCTCTTCCTTACTGGTCAATAGTTATATATTGGCTTTTTATACGAGACGAATAATAAACATACGTAACTATTAACCTGGATGGAGGGAGTACTTTTTTTGGCTGGTTAGACATGAAAGTTTAATTTCTTGCCAATATGGGCAAAAGCGCTAAGTGAGAAGCGGTTTATAGTTCTTTTTTTCCGAAATCTATCTCAAGCAAGTTAGCGAACCTACACTAAATTAAAATTGTAAGTACTAAGCCTATGTTGATTTTCTCCATTAAATAGTTTCAACTCAACCCTATCTTGTTAATAAGTTTACTTTATAACATTAAAAAAAAAGTTACATAGTTAATAACTTCGCGTAGATAATCCTCTTTAAGCTTTAGGAAGGTACTAACAAGATGTTATAAACAGTTTTGTATATTAATTATTATCATAGAATCACTGAGAATTATTTTCTTTTACAAGTTCTAATAATATGTTTGTTGGGCAAATTTTAGAAAAATCGTCATAAAGTTAGTAGGCAGTCCATTTTTCTCATTGGTAAACTGTTATTAGGATTTAGTAATGTGTGAATTAAGTGACCCATGCCATTTTTTTTTTATTTTTTTATTTTTTTGGGTCTCGGGAAAGAAACGGTGTACGTGAGGATACTTGTAGGAAAGGAAAGAAACAACCAAAGAGAGAAAACCCGTAGAGGGGAGTACTTGGGATCAATATGACATGCAGAAGTAAAATGTTGCTGCTGTAAGAGACAGTGTAAAACCTTTGTCTATTTCTACACTAATGACTAACCCCTCTATATAAAGACACCAACCTATGACATCAATCTTTGTACCCTGTCTCCATTTCTTGCCACATCTCTCTTTTCATCCTACACTCGTCCATTTCTTCCTTTCTTCCTTCTTATCCTTGACACACTACAAAAACAGTCGTTTTTTCGCGACTGTCGATTCAATTGGTCGCATATTTGCGACTGCTTATTGTCACAAACTTATACACTTCTAATGTTTTTTCAGCCTCTTTTTTAGAGGAAACTTCTAGTTAATGAGGATTCTTCACGAGTGTGATTATTGACCAGGCGTGGTTATAAAATAAACTTTGAGTGTTAATCGCGTGTGTAGACGTGTTAAGAAATTTTGGCTCAAGGGAGATTGTCTCAAAATTATAAATTGATCATTTGGGAGTTTGAAGTTGCAAGATTTTCTTATAAAGGTTATTGTGATTGCTTCCCAATTGAAGCTGTCATTATCTTTGGTAGTCACCATCTATGTATCTGTTGGTGGCCCTTTTATTAGTCTGATTCTAATCAGCAAAATATACATTAAAGAGCATTACTTGACGTATTGAACAATTGCATATTATGGAAAACATGCAACTACACCAAAATGGCTCCCAAGTTCCTCTACTTTCTTCCTACAGATCCCATGATTCCCCGCCTTGTCGCCCCAAGCTCACCGAGGTTAGTCATTGTATTAATTCCTCTCTAAATTGTTCCTTTCGAGTTCAGTATGAGCATGTATCCATTAATAAAACGACGTGATTTATGATCATGTAGTCATTTTTTAGGAAAATGTAGGCCCCTATGGGCTATGGTTGCTTCAATCAATGTTGGCAGATTTTAGCCGAGTTTGTTGATAAAGTCATAACAGATCTTTATTATTACCCAAGTTTGAAACCTTTCAGCATCGAATTTGCCATTACGACTCCCTTTACAACGAAAGTAAAAACTATTATTAGAATCATGTAAAAGAAAAGTGAGACAATAATAAGTTAGTTCAATGGTCTAATTAAAGTGTTTTATTGCATTACACTTTAATCTTTCAAGATTAATTCTATTTTATGCGGAGTAGATCTTATTATTCTCCTACGGGGTACTAATATCTGATTTAGTTTGAAATGACTATGATCTAATTACTTGCTTTTATACTTAACTTGGATACTAGGTGGTGACAGAGGCGAGGGAGCTCTACCATATAGCATTCCCATTGATCATAAGTAGTTTGCTGACCTATGGTAAGTCGGCCATCTCAATGGCCTTCATGGGTCATCTAGGTAAAGAGGCCTTAGCCGGTGGCTCACTCGCAATCTCATTCGCGAACATCACGGGTTACTCTGTCCTCTCTGGTCTAGGCATGGGCATGGACGCTATTTCTTCTCAAGCCTTCGGTGCCAAGCAATGGACCTTAATGGGCCTAACTCTCCAACGCACAATAATCATTCTTCTCCTTTGTTGCCTCCCCATTGCCCTCCTCTGGCTCAACATTAAGCCCATTTTCATCCTTGTTGGTCAAGACCCATCCATTTGCACCGTGGCCGAAACTTACCTCGTCTATTGCCTTCCGGACTTGCTGCTAATGTCATTTATCAACCCTTTGAAAATCTTCCTTCGTTCTCAACAGGTCACCCATCCATTAGTGTCCAGTGCTGCAGTAGCCTTACTATTTCATTTCCCTATCAATTATCTCATGGTCAGTTATCTAGGCCTCGGGATTCGTGGGGTGGCCATTGCCACATGGATAATGGACCTCAATATCCTCCTTATCATGATCTTATATATTCTCATTACTAGGACACACAAGAAGACTTGGGTAGGTTGGTCAACAGCGTGTTTTAAGGGGTGGTCTATCATACTTAGTTTGGCCATACCTAGTTGTATTTCGGTGTGTCTCGAATGGTGGTGGTATGAGCTCATGATTGTAATGTCTGGCCTTCTTCCTAATGCAGCCGACGCAGTTGCTGCAATGGGGATATTAATCCAAGCTACGTCCCTCATTTACATTTTCCCATCATCACTGAGTTTGGCTGTTTCGACAAGGGTTGGAAATGAGCTTGGAGGTGGTCACCCAGCTAAAGCTAAAACCTCTTCGAATATCTCCATATGTTGTGCTATAGCCACTAGTATAGTCGCCTTATCTTTCTCAGTGACATTTAGAAACATGTGGGGTCGGGCTTTCACGTCTGACAAGGCGATAATCGCCCTAACTGCCTCGGCAATGCCGATTTTGGGCCTTTGTGAGCTCGGAAACTGCCCGCAAACCACCATGTGCGGGGTGCTTAGGGGTAGTGCTAGGCCTAAACTAGGGGCTAATATAAACTTAGGTTCATTCTATGGAGTTGGGCTTCCTATTGCTATTTTAATGGGCTTTCACTTCAAATTAGGCCTATTTGGGCTTTGGGTGGGCCTTCTTGCTGCACAGGCAGCTTGCTCGATATTTATGTCGATCATGCTAATGACTACGGATTGGGCCGTCGAAGCCCAACGGGCCAAAGAACTCACGGGGTGCTCAAACAATGTTGTTAATGAAGATGTCAATAACAATGAGGTTGATGGAGCCATGAAATTATTGGGAGAAGTTGATCTCGAAGCACATACATTAAACAAAGAAAGCCCAAATGTTTGAAGTTTTATGTCACGTGTGAAGAAACCAAATAAAAGTAAAATTTTGTCAATTTTATTTTGGTTATGAGAGGTTTAGTATTGTCGAGGGTACAAATTGTAACGAGAGAAAAGTACTCGTATTCAAGTAAATTATTATCAGAGTTTTGGGTAAGTGTATTCACAAATAAAGAAAATACTAAAAACACGGGAAAACTAGTAATGTGTGGCAAATAGCATAATAATTCATATAAGCAATGTTATCTATCTTTTCTTTTTAGCGTCATTTCAATCTCTTTTCGTCTTCCTCATAGTGGAAGCTAAGTCATGTGAATCATAAAGTTCATATAATATTTTTTTATGTCATTTTTGAGCGGAGAAGATCGAAGAGGTTATTGAAAACGGAGCGCGGAGTAAATAACATTATTATAATTAAGAGTATATTGGATCAACTTGATTGACATGGAGGGTTCTTTACACTAGTCACTAGCCAATTTAGATAAACAGGAACAAATATATTCGTAAAGACCTTTTAAAATGGAGCGAGCACATTATGAATTCATCACGTGTATTCTCGTATAAATTTGATAATTAAGAGATTCTACGTGCAATATGTACGAATCTTAGATTTTCGTATATATTGTCACTTTTAGGGTCAACTAATAGTACGTGCAATATGGAGTGGACGTTACGTTGCTTACATATTATTTTGATACTACACTTTACATGTGTGGATATGACATTTTATTCAAAATAATGTCATCGCCATAGTTTAATTTTGACAAAAACATGAATTTCGGAAGATTTTACTTAGCACTATTCAATCATGAGTAATTTTCAATAAATATCTTATTAATTTTTACATTAAATATCGAAAATTTTTCCGCCCTCTGAAGTTAAATCCTGGCTCCACCACTATGTCCATTTGCATCTACAACTTGCAATCGAATGTAGATATATTATATGTTGATCTCTCTTTCGAACAAATTACTTAAGACGTACGTACTTTCTTTAGTTGAGTATCGATGCTTTCAAAAGTCTAGATCGAAAAACATTGCTTTATTCTTATTCATTTTGCTTTTGGGTTGAATGATTAATTAGTACGTACTCATTATTTATAATTCAAGATGCCCTAATTTATCAAGTAATGCACCAAACCTTGTGTATATATATATAAGCTATGAGACACATACATATCATGTGATTACTTAAGAGGCTAAGACTAAACACAATATAAGTAGTATTAATTTTCACACTAAAATTAAACTTGAAAATTAAAATGTCAAAGATAAGCTTTCTAAATGCATATGGCATCAATCTCTCAAAAAAATCATCCATAATCAAAGGTCCATCTTTTACAAGGACCTCACACATAAGGCAACCTCAAAAATATCAACCAAACATGGAGGAAATGAGGAGGGTTTTCGACAAATATGATCGAAACAACGATGGGAAAGTGTCCAAGGACGAGTACAGGGCGATGCTGAGGGCGATAAGTGGGAATGGAATGATGAGTGAAGTCGAGGCGATGAAGTATTTCAAAGTGGTGGATAAAGATGGAGATGGATTCATTGATTTCAAGGAGTTTATGGAGTTGCATAATAATAAGGTGAGGTGTAAGGACATTGAGAGTGCATTTAGGGTTTTTGATAAGGATGGTGATGGTAGAATATGTGCTACTGAATTAATGGAAGTTTTGAATAGAATGGGACAAAGATATAACTTAGAGTCTTGTAAGAAAGTGATTAATGAGTTTGATCATGATGGTGATGGATTGATTGATTTGGGTGAATTTGTTAACATGATGACTTCTACTATGAATCATGTTTGATTCATATGTTTTCTTGAAACAAATAATTATAACAAAAATAATGTAATCCTACATGTTTGTCTGCATGGCTGGTTTGCGGTTGTACTTGTTATTTATGTTTGAAATTTCTTTTCATCGAGATATATTATAAGGTACCAATACCATCTTGTTGTTTTACGTTTGAATCGCTTGCATGCTTTTATGTGAAATTGTGAGCAGATGATAACGTAATAAAACTAATTACACTCTAAAAAAAATTATAAAAAAATTTATAAAATATTTGAACATAAATAAGTCACTTAGATATTGATTTTTAGTTAATTCTCTAATTAGAATGCACATACATAATTACATATAATGTCATTTTTCTCCATCATAGTAATCATCCAATCTGATATTATCACCAACATAAATACTTAATATCAAGTATGAAGTATAATTTATTTGGATTAAGAAGTCGCCGATATTTTAAAACCTTCATATATAAATGAAAGCCATGACTTTTACTTCTCAACGGGTCATAGGTCCAATAGAAGGAGGCATTGTTGTTCCCGGGTTCTGCCTCTCCATGTTAGCCCGCCAACCTACATAATATTTTATCACAAAAGTTAAGCCAACTGGGTCACTCGGGTTGAGTATGAGTATTAGTCTGGTTATATCATATTTGGGTTTTGCAAAACCATTTGGTGCCACTCTAATTGGGTTGAGTTGGGTTGGGTTGAGTTATTTTCTGTTTATCGTCATTTTGGATCATCATTGACTGATATGATAGAGTTGCGATTTGTTAGTGTCATTATAGAGCCGTGTTATTTCTAGACGTTTCATCGAATATTATCAAGGTCACGCTAATGGCCCATGGATCTTTCCTTTTAGTTCGTGTTGGATCAACAAATTCATATTGTGTCGGTTATTGATTTCGCTGGTATGGCTATATCAGTACCTAACTATCGAATTCTGTCAGATCAAATTTTAGGCGACTTAGCTTGTATCGGGCCAAGTCAGGGCAGTTTATCTTTGTCAAATCGAAGGAATCATTATCATATTAAATGTAAAAGAGAGAGAGGTACCGAGTTCCATGTCGAAGCCACGGGTCTTAAGCTCACGATACTCTTGACAAAGAGCACAAGGACCACATAAGAAGTGTGCCAAAAAGTCACAAATAGGGTCAGCCTCAATACCATATTGATTTCTCAACTTGGACCTTATTATGAATGGATACAACCAATGTATTGGTGAAACTATCATCCATATTGCCACTTGTATGCCTCCACTTACTGCACATCCTGCACGATTGTATACATTTTCACTCGTTCAAAATAGTTTACAATTGAATGAAACAGAAAAAATAATGCAGAGTGACATGCATTTAACATCTTATTGGGTTGGGCCTACGACAATGTGGGCTTTATCTTTGTTTTGAATGCAAAGAATTTGTAATCGTTATTTTTAGTGACTCGTATTAATCAAACTCACTAGGTAATTTAATTTTTTTGCCTAGTTATGTTATATTGTAGTTTTGTGTCGATTCATTGACTTTTAACCTTAATAAATTACTTATCTAAGATAAATGAGTAAATTACCTGGATCACCTTTATCGACGATATCAGCAATTCGTCCAAATGTGTAGCAAGGCAAAAAAGCGGTGACAAGACAATTAGTAGGGTCATGAAGGCAATCGAAGAGGCCGGTGGTCCAGAGACCCAAGCCACCGTGGCTCAAAGACGAGTTATTGTCGTGAGACGGGGTCGACTGGGCACCCAGTTCAGGTGCTTTAGGAAATGGTCGTGTGTGATCATAAGGTGCATTACTACCGCTGTTTTCATATAAAGGTAACATTTTGTTTTTAATTTTGGATAATATGAGAATTTGTGTTGGTTTATGGAAATGAGATGATATGATCGATATATATAGAGGTGACTAAAGACAAGTCTTAAGAAATGGGGGACTCAATTTCGAAAACAGAGTTATAACATTGCGTATTCATTAAAATATATAAGCATTTTTTCACTTGTACCCCTCAAATTTTTAATTTTCTCACTTATACCACTCTTTTCATGTAGCAAAACTTTGACCGATCGTAACTTTTAGCTGCAAGTTCGAAAGACGGTAAATTTTTTTTTTTTTTTAAGTTGATCGTCTTTGTGCGATCTTCTATTTGAAAAAAAGTTTATTACTTTCGAAACTCGTATTAGAGAGTTATGGCCACTCACAGTTTTATTATCGAATAAGCTTTGACTGACCATAACTCTCAACTACGATTTCATAATATGATATTTTTTTTCAAATCAAAGATCTCACAAAGACGATCAATTTGAAAAAAAATTACCGTATTTCGAACTCGTAGCTAAAAGTTACGATCGGTCAAAGTTTTGTTACATAAAAAAAGTTGTATAAGTGAGAAAAACAAAAAGTTGAGGGGTACAAGTGAGAAAATCCCAAATATATATGTACTCCCTCCATTTCAATGATAAAGTCCCACTTTCCTTTTTCGGAAATTTCACTTATAAAGCCTCATTTCCAAATTCATCTACTTTTTTCACTGAAAATTACCAAAATAACCCCACTTTTTCACAATTTTTCATACACACAACTTACATATTATTTGAAAATACCATTATACCCTCATTTTTTTCCACTTTCTTAAAACTCGTGTCAAACGCAACCCCTATGGAGCCTTATCAATGAAATGAAGAGAGTATCATTTAAATGAGGAGTAAATCAATTAGAAGACCGTTGTGCGTCGTTTGAACGAAGATGTACTCGACAAAATACTTCCTTTATTTAGTGCATTACATAAGTTCTCAAATTATCTCTCAAAATTTTGGATTGCAAATAATAAATTTTCTCTCCTAACTTATTTACCACAAAATGTCATAAATTACTACTTATTAGAACACTTATTTTAACTCATCACTGCATTACCTATTTTGCCCTTCATGACTAAACCTAATTTTTAATTGAATATAAATCCATTGTAACAAAATAAATTTGTTTTCAAATTGAATGATTATGGATTTAAAATTTATTAATTTTTTTTCAGAGGACTGATTAAGATTGGCGATAAATTTTGCAAAAGAAAAAATTGAAAATAAAAATACGGACTGAACCAGATAAAGTTAGGACTGCAAAAAGTAATTATGTTTGAAAAAATGCGAGTGTGATTCCTTGTAAAATTAATATTTTGATAAATGTAGAATAGACATTTTAATTACGATGTATTAAGAAATGAGTCTAATTGAATGAAAACATCAAAGCGAGACTAATTTAAATTTGTTCCTTCTTTAATGAAACATTATTCATTTCCCTATTATAAGAAGAGTAATCGTGTCAAAATGTTAATGATCCACAACAACAACGAAATGAATGACATTATTCTCTCCATTTCACACATAAATTATGACATACTCGGTTTTAAAGAAATAAGAAAAAGTGAAGTATAATAAAAATATGACTACGGCCTCGTTCCTTTGGACGTAATTTCATGTTCATTAACTTCAGTTCATATAAGTTTCATTAGGTCACTTCCTTCACAGTTTTACACTAAAACAAGTTCTATCAATTTCAGTTCAATTCAATTTAACAAAACTAGTCTCAAACTCATGACGCGTCACGGGAGTTGTTTTCGAAACTTTCGGCATCCAAAAATATACTCCCTCCGATTCAAAAAAAACTTCCACTTTACTTTTTGCACAAAGACCAAGGAGAACAATTAAATAATATTTCTATTAGAGAAACAAAAAATAAGTGGACCCCAAAAAGTCATTATCTACTAACAAAATATTATCTATTAATAGAAACAAGAAACTTTTTATGAATATACTCAAAATGGAAATGTGGAAACTTTTTTGCAATCGGAGGGAGTAGTTGTTTATTTATTTTTCCGTGTTAATTATAAATATTATTGTTATTATTACTTGTAACTATGATCACACATAAGTGAAAAATTTTGGCTGTTTAATGTATTCATGGATATGTATCTTAAAGATGTTAAACATTTATATTGTATATCAGTCGACTTATTTGTACTTTTTATCGACATACATAAAAAATGAAATAAAAGGTTGTCATAATGATATTTTATTTACCTATAAGCCGGAAATAGTATGTGATAAAAAAAATGTTTTATATGTTCAAATTACTTTTATAATTTAAAATAAAATTGATTTAATTATGAAATTAAATATAAAAAGTAGATTTTCTTAGAATTCACGAAGCGAAGTTGATAAGTTAAATAAATGTCATAAGTGTTTACTCATTTTATTTATACAATAATTATTGATGATGACAAGTGGCTAATTATTTGACTAAAAAAACTTAGGTGGCATTATAATACAACACCAAAACTACAACACTTAAAAACATTGTTTAAGGATTTCTTTTTTATATTTTATATAGATTACGATTAATAATTATATTTTTTTAATTATTCATTGTTTAGTAAAATTGTGATTTTAAGAAAAAATTTCGGGCACAGCGGAAGGTAAGAACGGTCGGTGGTCGGGTATGATGGTGGCGCCGGCGCGCCGCCGCCGAACATGGGTGGTCGATTTCGCATTGGTGCTTTAAAAAAAATTCGTAGTGCACGAATATGAGAGAAAAATTAACTGTTTCGAGTAATTTTACTCTTTGCAAAATAATATTTGAGAGAAAAATATGAAACTTGGCGGTTAAAGGGAGAAATGATAGGGGTAATTTGGGAAATCGATTCTGTGCGGAATAAATTTATTCTGTGAGAAGTACGTCCCAAACAAAAAACTTTCCATAATACCATTTAAATATTATTTTATTTAAAATTTTGAATCATGGAATATAAATAAAAATTTTAACAAATTTACGGTTATACTCCGGAAGGTACTTAAATTGAGTAACACCCGGTGGCGCCATCTCATTTTTCATCATAATATGATAATAAGTTTTTGCAATTTTCGAGGACATATGATAGAAAAAATATGGTTACAACGACGCGTTGAAAGTCGCGAAAGAGCATTGCATTAATATAGTACATACGGTTACAACTCACCAAATCTGAAAAAGGACAGTCTTTCACTAACAAAGTGAAAAACGGATTTTCTAATGCATAAAATATAACTACAATTATGCTACTTGTAACCATTTTTGAGAGGTACACAAGTGATCTCATTATAATTAATAATGGTCATGATCAACCTAAAATGTGTTCACAATTTATACATCAGAAAACTCCTACTCCCTCCATTCATATCCAAACCCCCCATGCACTATTTTCGGGACACAAGTAAATCGATTAT
>JAUEKU010185384.1:0-10035 GCA_032274805.1 Gypsophila paniculata | reverse complement strand
TTTTCTCAAAAAAAAAAAAAAATTAAATTATTACCAAGCAATGTTTCTATGATAAGCAAAGGCAGTGTAAATGGCACCAAAACATTTTAGACTAAAAATTTCACTTGAATTCGTCAATTAATCTGACAAAATATATGAAGTCATTTGAAATTAAAAGCGACACATAGTAGTATCTCTGTTCAAATCTAAGTGTCTCATTTATTTTTTTTATACTCGTCGGGCATATTACAACGTTAATATTTAATTACACATTTTGTAGTCATAAACACAAATAAAATAAAATATCACATGGCTATATTTATTTTTATACGGACTATTCCCTTTATTTTGGTCAGTTGTTTATGTTTTTATTTTGGGGTAGGGCGTAAATGTATAGTTTTCTTTAAACAAAACTAAAATTTAGTCAAATTATCATCCAAAATCATTTATGCAAAACCAGCCTCTTTCCAAATCGATGCTTGTTTCATATCAAATTATTTTATTAGATAAAAAACAGCGCCAATTTATATTTAATTCCAAAATAAAAAGATAAACAAATGATGAGATAGAAGGAGTATATCGGAAGAAATTTCAAAAAGTAATAGTGTAAAAAAAATACTAATAATAAAGCACTTACATTTAAATAAAGGAAGTATTTAGGCCGTCTTCTTGTTAATTTCAGGTCCATTCAATTCAGTTCACTCCACTCCAGATAAATTTAATTAAGACACTAAAATAAGCTCATTAATTTCAATTCAATTCAACAAAATTACTTTCATTTATTACGGATCTTTCCAAGATTACACAACCACAAGTCCAAACTCTCATCAAGTCATCACACAGAAGCAGCACTTAAAAAAAAGAAAGAAAAGAATGGAGGGAGTAGGAACTAGTAATAACCACAATGGAGCGGGACCCACTTCAACAACAACACCACCACCATGGAACAACAACAACAACAACAGTAGCAGGCCAGTAAGAGCAGCGTCCTCACGACACTTCAACTACGGTCCCCACCACCACCACCACCACTCCGCCACCCTCACTCGCCCCGTCAGACGGTGGCTGAAGCGGTGGGTCCCCGTCTCCCCACCTCCCAAAAAACCCAATAAACCACCACCGCAGCACAATTCCCGCATTCTCCTCTGCAAGTGGACCCCACTCTCCCTCGATGTTGTTGGTGGTGAGGTTGTTCGTCGCAAGTTTCGTTACACTCCGGTCTGACTCCTCCTCTTTCTTTTCTCTCTCTTTTTTTTGTTCCGTTCCATTCGATTGTATACTTTTTCTTTAATTCCTAAAATAGTACTCCCTCTATTTCAATGATAAAGGCCCACTTCCCTTTTTCGGAAATTTCACTTATAAAGCCCCATTTTCCAAATTCATCTATTTTTTTCATTGAAAATTACCAAAATAACCCTACTTTTTTACAATTTTTCATACAACACAACTTACATATTATTTGAAAATACCATTATACCCCCATTTTTTTCCACTTTCCTAAAATCCGTGCCAAACCCCTATGGGCCTTATCAATGAAATGGAGGGAGTATATACAATTAGATGCAACAGACGAAGAATTTTTTATTTTTTATTTACTTAAGTGCAGTATCTTTTTGGGTTTATTTTTGAGGTTAATTCTTGTGGGCTGTCGTTTTTTGGGGGTTTTAGGGTTTAGACTTTAGAGTGGAAAATTCAGGGTTTTTTTTATTTTTATTTTTTTTATTTTTTATTTTTTTTTATGAGGAGTAGCACTGTATTTATGAGTTTATGACTGTTTTTTAAGTTCTATTTTGAAAGTGAAACACGGTCTTTCATAGTTGTTTCATAGAAGACTTAAATGCATTATTGTCAACGATGTACTCGTCACGTGAATCAACTCTTTAGCTTCAAGATGTGTAGGCCGCAGCAATACCGAGCTTACAGTTTTGTTGCTTGATTTCATTCTCTTGGAATCCTTGCAGTGTTTGCGTAGTACACAATTAGACATTAGCCGTTCTTTTAACCACATTCTTCCGTGCTTACGTTTGGGTTCACTGGTGTAATTTACAGATTGCTGTGGTCAAGGAGCAAAAGATGGTAACAGCCAAGAGGGTTGCCGATGAAGACTTTGCAGTAACTGCTCACTTGTCTGAGGAAAGGCCAGCGACAGGCAATGCTGTTAAGTATGGGATGTTGGACATCAACAGTGACCTTGCAGAATCGCCACCTCAGGTAACCACGAGTTTACAGCATCTGTAGCTGTAATTATAATTATTTTTGACATATTTTTGGCGATTAGAGCCTTTGTGGTGGCACGTGTGACATGTATACGAGTTTGATGCTTCAATTGCCTCCAAACATGACATCAAATCATGGCGTGAAATGTGAATATGTGATCTAGGAACATGTTGTCGTGGCATGATCTCAATAACTCGCTGCATTGAAAGAAAGGTCCTAAACATGGCTATCTAATGGGTGCAGGAAACCAGCAAGGGCCGTCCACTATCGCACTATTCAAGGAGAAATTAAGCTGAGTGATCATATGTCACACCGAGCAATATTCGACACTGATGCAAGGCGGAGAAATTAACATGTAGAGGTTGGTATTGTAGAAAGAGTAGAGTAGGTTGACGGTAGATCGGTAGTAGATCATAACTTGTATGCATCGTGAACTCAGAAATCTTTTTCGCTCATGTCAAACCTCAACAGAGGCAAGAGAATGTGGTACTTGGAACGCAATAGTGTAATATGTAGTAGTATATTAGTTGCAAACTGGCAGTTTATCTGTATAAGTTCAGGTTCATCTTCTTGAAGGGAGTGTCGAGCTCAACAAAGAAATAGGAGGCGATGAACAAGCCAAAAACAACCATAGTAAACATGATTGAACCATTATAAACAAGGGCTAATTACTGACACAATAAGAAAATTACGCTAAAAGGAGCACACAGAGATCGCTGGAGATCTCGGTATCCAGTTGACGTCAACAACCTCATTAGTTAGCTCATGACTCCAATTCTTCAACTTCATTGATCAAACATATAACCTTATCACTTCGTTTTGCTTCTCTGAAAAAAGTTTCATCGATCTCTACTTCTATGCAAACTAGTCGATACGTAAGCCATAAATCGAATACGAGCTAGAAAATTATTTGTTGCTCATTTATAGAACAAAAGTTTGACAAAAAAAGGCTATGCCCAATAATGACAAAGATGGGCAAAATACTCAAGTTGGCTGTCACATCTCCACTCTTCAAGAGTTGGCCTCGTTATTTTCTGCTGCTACTGTGACACCAACTTCAGCTGGCCGGATGATCCTGTCATGAAGCTTGTAACCCGCCTGCAAGTACGATAAAGACGATGTTACTTAAGAGCTTGTTTGGATAGATTATTGGACGGAGTATTAGCATATGCCAAATAGTATCATTTCTATGTCTCTACTCCGAGACAAACACTACTTGTGACCTGAGTGAATTATGCTCATGAAGGCACATTTCAAGACAAAAAATATTGGTCTATAATAATACGATGGGAATAAAGTGATAAACCATTCATTTCAACAGAAATATGTTAAATTGACGTAAACTACGATATGCTACACTAAAGCCCATTCAATATTGAGTTGAGGTGAACTATAGGTTTTTGTTCTTGCGAACTGAAACAAAATTGAAAGCAAACAAGGTGGAATTATCATTAAATATGATACACGAAGTCGTTGAACCAACTTTAAACAACAATGCAACATCTGCCTAAATCAATAGCAGATAATAACTACTCTCTCCATTCAACTCCAACTTGTGCAATACACTATTTGGCACTATTCGGTCAACTACGAATCTTTGAAATTCCTAGCAATTTATACGAGAAAATATAGTCATTAGAGATCTTGTTTGATTCATGTTTACGAGTACAATAAGAATATCAAATTTTTATAATGTTTAATAATGTGAAACTATATATATTGTCGTCCCAATATTTGTCTTGGCAAACGTGAAAAAAGTCAATGCATAAGTTGAAGTTGAATGGAGTAACTTTTAGAAGTTAATAGATCATATTACATTGAACATTACCTTGAGAACAACAGCGACAGTACCAGGAGGCTTAGAGTTGTCAGGCACTTGGAAAACGGCATTGTCTCGGTTTGGATCGAAAGGCTCATTGGTAGGGTCGATTTTTTCGATACCAGATTTCCTGAAAACCTGAAATGATAAACAAAGTTAATATGAAGAACCACAAATCACATCAGTAGCATCTCAGTTATGTATGTTCTAGTTATTCACTTAGATTCATCACAAAGTCTAAAGAAGACGGTCTTACACAATGAATTGCATTAAGACCGCTTCCTTTACACTCTAATTACCTATTTCATGCCTTTATTTATTGCAGGTTTTACAATTTGAGATTGTAAGACAGTCTAACATAAGACTCCCAATAAATTCGTAACATTTTTTAGGTTATTCAAACTAATGTACTACATTTGCGTATTGTATCAAGTCAATAAAACCATCCAAAAAAGTCTGAAATCTACTATACATCCGTTTGCACTCTCCATAAGTATGATGTCATAGAAATATAGACATATGGATGTCATAGAAATATAGAGATAGGTCAACTGTTAAAATGCTTACACCAAACTCTCAAAGCACACTAAGCTCAGTTCTTATGAAAAATTAGACTAATGACACAAAATATAATTGAAGTACATGTAAGAATAGACAAGGGTAACATGATTAATTACATATATGGCCGAAGACAGAACCTATTGAACTGCGGGAGGAAGAAAGTCGATGAACGATTCACTTTAATAATAGAGATGGGCGCATCTAGAGTAGATTACCTCTGCAAGTTGCTTCTCAGTCATTTCAACACCCTCCAACAACGTTTTCAAAACTGGCACTGCCCCAATCGTATCCCCTGAAACATCAATTTTGCCGAAACTCTCTTTGGTCACCGAAGACGCTCTTGACAGATTGTCAGCAACATCCAGTAAACTCTTGGCAAAGCTCTGTACAGGATATTGGAGACACACATTTGAAAAACCAATCAACCTACCGAGTCCACCATTGAAACCAAAACAATTCAATAACACAGACCTGCACAGCAAACTTTTTTGAATTTTCAGCATCACGCCGTGTCCGTTCCATAACATTCTCCATTTCAGCATAACTACGCAGAAATTTATCTTTCCATTCACCGAACTCTTTTTCCTTCTTCTGGAGGACTTCTTCCTTCTCAAACAGCACCTTCACCAGCTCTTCTCTGGACAAGTCATCAAGGTCAACTTCGGAATCTGAATCTGAAAACGTAGTTCTTTTAGTGCCTCGTCTCCGTCTTTTATCAGACTGAGATGTATGTTGTGAATCTATATTAGAACCTGTTTGTTTTGTTTGCTCAGAAGTTTTTGTGGAAGTGGTCTCATCTGATTGGCCTGCAGCATCCCCTTTATTTTCCTGCTCGTGTTCATGAGGTGCAGATGTTGACATTCCACATTGCGTGAAAGCAGCAGGACACCGTAGACCATTCTGAAAAAAATATGCCTGAACAGAAAAGAAACATACGTGTTTGGAATTTGGATTAGACGATATACATCTTGAGTTGCCAAAGACGATTTCAGCAAGTCAATTAAGAGTATCGTCTTAAAAGCTACAGCCCCACCAATAACACTCGACTTTTAGTAACCTCATCAACAAGACTACAAGAGTAATATAAGAATTAAGATGCTCTTGTCAACTTTCAATTCTTCCTCGTTCGTACCCTTCATGCTCACGCACTATCTATTTCCACATAACAATCGAAATTTCCACATATTTTTTTATCAAACGAAGTGGACACCATAGAGAAGCAAATTCTAATCTTCGAAACATGAAACTTATTTCCAAACCAGCATCCACTGTAAAACATCTCCTACGCACGAGCTAATACCGAATCTCAAGCATCAATCAACTTCAATCAAAGCTAAGAAACTAAAATCAATACAAAAAAACAAATAAATCAAATGAACAGTAAAATCACGAAAAAAATTATAAGTTCGACCTCAACCTAGCAAAATCCAACTCTCTATTCTAATGATCGTATCGTATAACAAATTTCTAGTCTCTTTAGTCGCCAATGAATCAACAAAATTGCATTGATATAGGAACGACAATTACACAAACAATACAACATCATAAAACCCTAAAATGAAGAAGATACAAAATCGGCAACTCACACATACAAAATCACTAATTCATAATACACAACTCGCTTTCGACGACAAATTCAAATGCATCACAATTGCCGAAATCACAAAATACTAAAACCCTAGCAAAACCCTAAAATGAAGACGATACACAATCGGCAACTCATACATACAAAATTCACCGATTCATAGTCCACACAAACTCAAAAACTCGCTTTCGACGACAAATTCCAATGCATCACAATTCACCTAAATCACAAAAATGCTAAAACCCTAGCAAAACCCTAATCACACAAAATCATCAACAAAACGAGGCGTAGTAGAAGTAGAGGTACCTTGTGGGAGAAGTTAGAGAGAGATTGTGACCGGTGACAGAGGACAGACAACTGACGTTGCGGCGGCGGTGTAGATTGAAAAACGACGTTACGACACCGAGAGAAGGCGGTTCGGGAGGAGGTTCCGAAGACTCTAGAAAGCGACATCGTCGATAAAATTTGGAATTAGAATTAGCTCAATTACGAGAAATGTGTGGAGTTTTTTTTATGAAGAAGAGAAGAAGAAGAATTAAGGAAATGAAGAGGTGTGTGTGTAATGTGTTGTTCTTGGGGAAGAAGTAAAGACTAAACGGTGTCGTTTTGGTGTGATTTGAGTGTTTTGCACGTCGTTTTGGGGTTGTGGAGGGTTTTTTGTGGGTTTTAGAGGGGTGGGTGTTTTAGGTTTTTGTAAAGTGTCTAGAAAGATCTACACTAGTTCATCACTTCATCCCATTATCATTTGGATTAATTGTTTATGTTTTTGGTTAATTTGGAGAAATTGTTTATAATTTTTCACCAAGAATAGTTAAATTGTTGGTAGATGTAAATAGAGCTAATAATGGGCGGGAATCCGTTCGGTTTGATCTGTGAAAGAAGCGGGTTGTAACACAAATTTACAAAAGCTCGACCCATTAATTCGTTTCGAACCCAGTTAGTATTTGCTTATCTAATCTTCGGTTTGTTAACTGAAGATATATATTCCTAAATTCGTAATTCGTTCACATATAGATTGTTCTATATATGGATTTGTCTTCCTGAAAACGAGAAAAACAAGCGTTCTCCTCACAAGTTCGATCCAAATTCCAAATTTGTTGGGAGCCCAGTATTAGATTTAAAACTAGGAAGTTTTTACGTTGTCAATCTAGGTCGTCCTCAATCCAATTTAAGTGTAACGAATCGATTAGACACGTTCTCATCCCAAAGGTTGATCTATGTGGCTAGTAATACGACAAAAGCTTGAAAGAAAAATATAAAAAAGAAAAATAGCAAATGCAATGAAGGCTAATGGACTAACTAGGGACACTAAAATAAAACAAATAACTTGCTTTTATTCAAACAAGAGACATTTAATCCCCTCTTGTACTAGTTGTACTAACAAGATCAACTTTCATATTTCATTATCGGTGTGTTCCATGAGATCATTATTATAACACCCATGTTCGAATACAACGGCTTGAATATGACCCTAATTCGAATTCACACGATCCAATTCAATCATACTCGCGCAGTGTATTATAGTCGCTTCAAATTGACTAGCAAGTATAATCCCTAAATGGTCAAATAAGAACACATCAGAAATATATCCAAACCTGAAATACACCAACCTGACCTGACGTGACCTAATCCGATACCAAACATACGTAAAAATGCAAAATCGATTATATAATCCGCAATCGACCTAGATGAACCGTTTACCAAGTCTACTAATCATTACAAGTACATTTTACTCACCGAGTATATTACTCTTGTCATGAAAATGTTAATAGAAACAAATGATGTGGAGCCATAGATTGGTAAATTGGTGATGTAGTTGGGGCTCATTAATGTCAAAAATTAAAGCTAAACCTTGATGCTTCAGCTATAAATGCACTACTATGATTGCTCTAATGAGACTATGACTCTAAGAGCAATTAATTAATTACTTTCGCGGTGTATTTCATATTTTCATTCCACTAACATTATTTACATATAGGTTTTAACTGTCTACTCTATAATGTATACAACGTATTTTTATATTATAATTAAATAATAATTTCAATATAGCAGCAAAAATAATTTGACCTAGTGGTTACTCAAAACATAAAATAACCAGCTTTAAATGAAATTCTGAACATGAAATTACTATTTGAAAATTGATTGACTCAGATTTGACAATCGACAAATCACGAACCTGACATGGCCTGACCTTGACCCAACTTGGAGCCGGTTGACCAATCTGATTGCCAGCTCTATATCACCCACTTAAGAGTAATTGTCCACATATACGCCGTTCAAAGGAACAAATTTAATAGCAGTAATTAATGAGATGTACAAGCATTATAAAACCGTCGTAGTACTACCGCAAAACAAATTGTGGCTTACCTTGGCCTCATACTAGTTAAGTATCCAAACCTAACTTTTCTGATCGACGTATTAATATTCAATCAATGCCTGTAAACAAGCAGTGACATGGGTAATGTCCCCATCTGCCATCTTCTAACAGCAACTTCATTGCAAAACATTAATGATATGTTGTTTTCTTCCACTTAATTACTCCAAACTTTTAACATCACATACTTTGTTGAACATATTATCACTCCGGTATGATATTTTCTACACTATAAGCTTAGAAAATGAGTGAGTGAGTGAGTGAGTGACAACACTGACAGTGTTTTAGCAAGTACAGTTAGCATGGGTAGCACAGAAATCAGGTCACCAGAAGTTCAGGGTCTTGGAACTCCGGCTCGGTCCATGGGTGTCGATGGCACTCGGGAGTTGGTGGCCTTGAAGAGGATGATGATGACGCTCGTGCCCAATCTTTCATACTCCAGCAGCCCGGCTTCTATAATCGACTAGTTCTAGTTTCAATTTTATGTCTAGTAGTTATGGCGTATTATGTAATTTGTAAGTATGGTTTGGAGTGCCATACAATTAATAGTTAAAACACTCTATTTACAGCTGGCAAAAAAAAAAAAAGAAGAAAAATTGGTGGATAACGCCTTAGAAAAACATGTTGAATGTTGAAGATCGGTCCTTCATAAAAGCACCCCGCATTTATCATCAATGACTGTATAAGTTCATGTTAGACCGTGGAAATCGATTTTAGTCAAGGGTAAAGTCACTAAGTCATAAGCAGCAACTTTGTAGATATTGAAATTCAAACGTAACGGCCACATTATTATAGTCATTACTACTTTTAATATGGCTATTGAATTGCCATTATTGTGTAGTTTTATGAGCCCTTAATTACATATTAATGAGTTATCAAATAAGCATGGATTCCCTTGTAACATTTCCTCTTGAACGCTATATAAAGGAGACTCAACAACTACACAAGGTGATGAATATATATGCATTGTCACATACATTATCATACACACTCCTACAATTTGCTGTATGCATGTCAATTGATACATGTGTGCGTAGTAATATAAGGCTGTTAATTTGTTTTGCGTACATGTATGCTACACATATGGATTTTATATGTTATTTCCATCATCTTTGTCCCATATAAATTTACGTAATTTGCTTTTATATTGGTCTATATAAGCGATCCACTCTCTCATTATTGTAATGCCTTTGTGGCCACCAAAATGAATCCCAATCATTACGTAACGACCAGTTTAGTGACGACGTACGTCACTCCCCTCCCTTCTAAGTGGAACATCTAAGCACCGGGTATGAGGAGACCCGTAGTTGCATCGACACTTCAAGTCCAAAAGGCATTCGTGTGAGGGGACGTGTTAGAGTATATAAACGATCTTGGGACTTCAACCATCACCTTAAGGTTTTGGTTGAGTTGGTTCCTTGACATCAATGTTGCGACTGTGTGTAAGTGATTCGCTGGAGTCAACCTTGTGCATTAAGATTAGTTTACGGCCTCGAAGAT
>JAUEKU010185373.1:0-10035 GCA_032274805.1 Gypsophila paniculata | reverse complement strand
TGGGCTAGTGCTAGTGCGGTAGTGCTACATACTTCGACTTTGTTTGCTTGCTGAGTGATCTGGATATACAGAGAAACAAGGTAACATGGTTGGATAGACAAAGCTGTGAACAATTACTGAACCCACCTCGCTTGTATGTCACTTCTCTCTTTCTTACTAGCAATACTTCCATTTCCGCGTTTACTGACTGAGTCTAGTTATCTCAAATGTTGAATGTTGATGCTTTAATATTGTAACACACATTAGTAGTCTCATCTTGGAACTTGGAAAGGCATAATACAATACAACACATTTCTATTTGCATTGCAAATTACTGTTTTGCTGTAAGTCAATGTCTTTATCGCATAATAAGAACATTGTAATGATACAACAAGTGTACATGATCTGGCAACTTTGACGGTCAGATGCATGCCTTTAGAGTGTCGTTAGAGAGACTTAAACTCTGGTGAGACGGTCTTATTGTAGGACGAGGTGCATGCTCTTAGATTGTGGTTAGACAGACATTAACTCAAGTGAGACGGTCTTATCGTAGGACAAGGTGAAACTATGAGCGAAAATTTAAGTTTTCAATTAAAAATTCATTTGAAAACCATGGAAACTTGGTAGATTGTCAACCCTAAGATTCTTCAATGTGTCACACAATCAATTGTCAACAGTTCAGGAGAAAGCAGGTATGATAGGGATTGGAAGATTGGTGGCTCATTAATGTACACAATGCAATTATAACTCCATTATTCAGTGATGTTAATTTGATCTATTTTTGATACACTCATTCCTTCACACATGCTTCTATTGGTTAGTTACGGCCATTTCATTTAGACCGCTGACGGTGCACCAAAATGGGTAATACGAATGTGGCTCGGTTGACTTTATATCTTCCGCATTTATTTGCTATTCGTCTTAGTTTATTTTCTACTCCGTGGTATTTATTTGATTTTCTTGTCATTTTAGTCTCGAGACATACCTTGTTGTATTTCTTACGCTGCTCGCCTTTTTCGGAAAAAAAAGGTTCCTGCCTAAATATTGGCACTACCCCACCATTACTGGTACTCCTTTTGCACCTCCATCCCAATTTGGTATTACCTTCCTAATTATGCCATGCTTTTTCTCGTGACTCCCCTCTTTTGTGTGACTCTACTTCCATATTACACCATCTAACCTTAACTTTGATGCCACCAATGCTTGGCTACTTGTGGCTGACTTTAATGAATTTAGCTGTTGTGACGATGTCTAATACAATAGCTGTCGCTTCTTAACATTCTTTTGCGACATTTTCTTATTTTATACGGGAGTACGGAGTAATGAACTTTCGTGTAGTAAATTAAAACGTGCAAATTTAATTTCCACACACCATAATTTCATTAATGGACATATCAGTAGTAAAAATAATTAAGATGGCCATGCAAATTATTCTACCACCTACTAGTATAGTCATCCTCAACTATGAGAGGTGGAAACACACTTGTTTAAAGGCAAATCATAATGATAATAATTAAGAAATAATGCAAATGTGCAGCACACCTAATAATATTAGTATATTTAGATTTAGATTAATTGTCTAATTATGAACTCTTGGTTTGATCTTGGCTCTCAAAGTGTTCTTCATCACCACTGTAAACTCCAATTTCTCACTGAAGTCCACCTTGCTTCCTTCGGGATATACGCTCCACTCGAACTCTTGGACTAGCCTTGCAACCATGAGATGTACATGTATGGTTGCCATGCTCAAACCCGGGCAGATACGTCTACCCGCCCCAAAGGGCAGCATTTTGACCCCTTTAATCCCGGTCATGTCAACTTCCTCCCCACCCGACATGAACCGCTCTGGATCAAACTTTTCCGGAGAGCTCCACAGCTTGGGGTCATCTGATATCCCGGGTAGGAAGAATTCAACGTTGCATCCTACCGGGATATCGTAGCCTGCCAGTTTGGCTGGCTCTATGACTGCATGAGTGAGGGAAAAGTAGGTTGGAGGGTGCTTTCGGAGGAGCTCCTTGACAAAGGCGTGCAAGTAAGCCATGTTGTCAAGGTCCTTCTCCTGCACGGGTCGAGTACCAACCGTGGCACGAATCTCTTCGTACAGCCGAGTTTGAATTCTTGGGTTCTCAATGAACCGGCCCACTGCCCACTCGATAGCCGTGGCAGTTGTGTCAGTCCCGCCATTGAGAAACTCTGAGCACAGAGTCACAATCTCAGACTCAGTCGGGCCTGTCTTCCTCCCCTCGACCTCAAGGTCGAAGAGTGTGTCGAGGTAGGAGAATGGCGCAGCTTTCGGGTATGACTCAACCCCGGACCGAAGAATGTCCCGACGTTTTTCAATAAGAGGTCGGAGCATCTCAATCTGCTTCTTGCGGACGTCCCATGCTTGCCTACGTTGCTTGTAGAAGAAGGGGCTGAGGATAGGGAGGAAATCGTCTATGCGAGGGTCTACTGTCATCAACACCAGCTTCATCATATGGTCGATCTTCTCAATGGTATCCTCACTCAATTCAAGCCCAAAACACATGGACAAAAGTATGCAAAACACTGCAAACCTGGCATGCTTCAGAACCCAAACCATGCCGTCCTCGTTCTCTGCTTCATTTTTGAGCCTCTCCACCAACCTATCCATAGCAACATCCCTAACACTCTTAAAGTTCCTAAGCCTAGTTGAACTAAGCCCATTCTGAACCATGTTTCGGCGCAATGACCTCCAGACAGGGCCATGGTACGCTGCATTGACAGTGAACTTGTCGCAGCTGAAGATGTTCCGAGTTGGGGTCTCAGGGGGCCGAGAGGCAAACAGTTGGCTCTTAGCAATGAGGGCCTCGTAAGCTAGCTCAGCGCTGCTCACAATGATCATGGTGCGGGAGCCCATCTTCATAGTGAAAATAGGACCGTACACAGGCCGTAGCTCCCGCACCAACTCAAAGAAGGCCTTCCCCGAGCTGGCAACCTGAAAGAGGTTGCCAACCACAGGCCATCCTGGGGGACCAGGGGGAAGGTGGAGCCTAGTCTTGTTGGACTTGATTTTAAAAACAATGTAGGTGAAGGTCAAGATTGAGAGGGCCAAGGAGACCGAAACGAGAGGGTAGTGTGTTGAGACAACAGAAAAACAATCCATGATAACGATAGTTGAAAGTGAGGTAGGACGATGGGAGTGTGCAATAAACAAAGGCTGTAAGAGAGGGTTATGGAGAAAAAATGAGTGAGAGTGGGGGGTATAAGAATTAGAGGTGGGTGGGTTGCAATGAATGTCGCCAACGCATAACAATGGCACGTTAAATGCATACAGCTGAGAGATGTATTCAGTGGAGTTACTTGCTACTAATACTAAAGGCCTACACACACTTTACCTAGGATAATTACGTCTCGTTTGAACTTAACTTCAACTTAATTCAATTCCATTAAGTTTAGTTCAATTCAGCTCCAATAAATCCAAAAAGGACAAGGTCTCTAAAAAGGAGCTTTTGCTTTGGCAAGGACTGGCTAATAATGCGAAATGAGGAACTTGTCGACATCTCGTGAGTTAATTTCCACTGAAGGTTAGGTGCGGCGTTTAACTCATAGTGCAACAATGGAAATGTAGGTATATGTTTTCGAGAGGTATCGTCGAAAATGTCTCAAATTAATGTCCAACATCACCCTCAAGCCTCTGCCTAAGTGCTGAATGACCAACTACTTTGCAATTAAAGGATCATACGAAATGAGCTCACTCTTTATTGCTCTTTAACTCATCAAAGCACTTCTCTCCATTCCATTCGTACCATTTCTGTTTGACTTTGTTAGGTTAAAAATTCTGCATAACATTTAACTCATAATATGCCCTACTCACAACATTTTCAAAAAAATTGACAAAAATCGAAGTATAATAATTCGTACTCCGTACATTGCATTTGGATTGTCCACATTTTTTTTTTCTGCTGATCTCAAAATAATAATTCCCTTTTCTTATTTGTACAAAAAAAGACGAAGTCCTCATCCCATCTCTCACTTATACCCACAAGGAACGTCATCACGAGCCACTGAATTTTCTATGCGTAAAATCTTTAAACAAACTTGACATCAATCAACCATCAAAGTGAAATGTTGACGATAAATTTGGGATGATGGTAGCGACAACTAATATATTAGCTTATAAAAATAAGCCGTGCAAGTTGATTCAACTATCACGTTGGATATGCAGGCTCCTGCTAGGTGCTGGCAAATGGTTTGGCTTGGGTCACATATGAAACCAAGACTAAGGTAGTTAGGAAGGATAACATGCAGTAATGGTAGGGAATTGAGTGAATGAAGAAGCGCTCATGTTCACATGCACAAACATGAGGCGCATGAAGTTTTGGATTCTTGCCCACTTCTCATAAGATCAAAAACATGTAATCTGTAGACTAGTAATAAATTTGACTGACCCGAACCGAATTAATTGCCTAATGTTTGTGGTTTGTGGGTAGAGAAAAAACTTGGAAAAATTAACAATAAAAATAAAAAAGAGCAAGTTGACACAAAACATGTTAATTGAAGAAGTGTAGCCCCAAGCCTAGCACAAAAGAGTAAAACAGCCACTCATTCTCTGAGAGACTGAGATGTTCAGTCGCTATAACATCACACAATAAGACTCGTCCTTGAGAAGTAAAAGCTATCTCCTGCATAGAATACCCCACATGTTCACCCGCTTAAGCAGCACTTCTTGATTCAAGTCACACCTGCTGGTTGATATTACCTCGTCAGAATATAACCAAAATTGAACATCCCTTCACATGTCCGATAGTACACCTCAAGAGTCAAGACGAGCATACAATACCTGTTTGATAAGTAGAGAAAGCCTAGCTAATCATCAAATTTAATCTTCTTTGGCATAGGCTGATTAGCACCCTCCTGTACCAACAAAACAAGCTGTTAGTTAAGTGGCTGGACTCAACTAAACCAATCATAATCTTACAAATCAACAATTTTTCAAGGTATTATCCTCGTAAGATATAAAGACTTCGTGGAGAGGCTCCGATAAAAATAAGTGGTATGCATAAACAGCTAGAGGGCTTAAATTTAAAAGGATTGTAAAAAGAAGTAACATGTCGGCCAGAAGACGTATTAGTAAAAAAATTCAACATGTCAAAATTGAAAGAAATATCAGAACCAGAAAAGTCGGGCTACTAGTTAGCAGAACATTCAACACAAATTCTTCCTTATACTCTTTGTCTCATGATATTATAAACAAAATACAGGTGAATGCTTTTCAATATTCTATGTGAATGAGTTCAGTTCTGAATAAATTTAACTTCAACATATACCTGACCTTCACCCAATGAAGATCATGGTAATATACCATTCACAGCCTGACGGTTCAAATAGAAAGATGAATAGGAAAAACTTTGGTACTGCAGCTTCTGAATCCAATTCAGTAACCTAATTAATTACACCCATCAACACAGCCATAATTATCCTACAGGCCCATAGCATTCCATGTTTCTGGACATCTGATGCAATACCAGTAGTACGACATTTACAGATGTCAATATATGCAGAATGCAGCAGGGTCCCCAGCAAACAAATTACCACAGCGAAAAACAATTCTGAATGCCCTCATTCCCTAATCCCTTCCAAATTTCAAAAAAAAAAGAAAGAAAGAAAGAGAGGAAATGTCTTACAATTTCTGGGCATTCATAGTCAATTCCAGCAGCTGCTATTTTACTTCTCCGTTTCCTGTCGCGCTTTAGAATTGTTTTCAGCAGCTTCTGTTGCTCTTCCAGGGTTCTATCCTGTATAAGCTCATATTAATAAAAGAAAACAGACTCCAGACAGATACATTATGTAACTGAGTGTTCTAAGCATTGTACCTTGTTGTGCTTTGCCATTTCGATCTTGACAAAATCCACTGGAGCCTTTTGCAGAAGATTCACGCCTTTCCATCTACAAGAAGGGAATATGATTACAAGCTTAGGCACAGCGAAGAATGAAGCATAAGACACTAATGCCAGAAAGCAAGGGTACAAAAAAGCAATAGTGGACGAGGACCATCTAATGAAGTTAAGGAGAGCAGATATATAGAAACAGATCGTATTGTACATCAGATAAACAAGCACAGCAAGAAACTAAATAAATTGAAATAATGAAAGGTACCGCTGCCAACATGTGATACTTTGTTGAGCCTAAGCACAATTAAAACCGCAGACCGAAGTTACTTGAATCTTTTTATACGTACTAAAAGGTTTCCAAAAAGATCTAGAGTAACTACTTTTCTGCTGCAAATGAGTTCTTTGATATGGAATTATAAACAGTATATATTCATCTACCTACAATCCGACGACTATGAGTGGTCAGTAAGGAATTATTCAAAAGAGAAAAAAGGTGACACAAAGCTGTAGGCTGCAAGTAGTGAAGTGAAGAAACAAGTTTTCTGGATACAATCGAAAATCATTAAACCAAATAACTATCGAGTAAGTCTTGCGTACGACCGTCCTACGCGTACGACGGCCTTTTTTTGACAAAAAGTATCCATTTTAAGGGTTAAGGTACCTACTTTAAGGCTTAAGGTGACTACTTTAACATCTCTTAAAATAGTCACCTTAAGCCTTAAAATAGGTACCTTAACCCTTAAAACGGGTACTTTTTGTCACGAAGAGCCTGTCGTACGCGTACGACGGTCTCACATGAGTATTTGTGATAACTATCTATTATAAATATCAATTGAATTATAGAGAACAACATACAGCTTAGGATGAACACGCTCCGGGGGGATAAGATGGACTTGCAAGATGTGCTCAAACATTAAGTAATTATGCATACATTCAGCAACAATCTTGGCAACCTGAAACAATAGAAAAAAGTAATGTCAACAATGGGGTGAAAAACAAGCCAGTAAATTACTTAAAAAGCCAGTAAAATTAATACCTCTGGGTACTCAAATTCAACAAAACCATAATGCTTGGATTTCCCCGTCTGAACATAATAAATCATGAACATAAACATAATAAATCAATGAGACAAATAAGTGGGTTAATTAATTGAAAAAAAGAGGGAAATAAAACCTTGAGGTTGCGAGAAATCTTGAGGTGTTTAACGGAACCAAACTGCTGAAAGAAAGCTGAAAGGTAATAACAAAAAAAAAAGAGTAAAAGAAGTAGTACGAGTTATAATAAAAAAGGAAAACACAAGAAAAAAAAGAGGGACAAACCGAGCATCTCATCCTCGTAAAAGCCGTGAGGAATGCGGCCAATATACAAGACGGTGGCTTTGTTGGACAGCGTTGTTGTTGTTGTTGTTGTTGTTGTTGTTGAGGTTGTTGGTTTGGCTGATTTGCGGGATTTAGCAGCTGCTGCTTCTAAGGGTATCACCTCCATTCTTTCTGTTTTTTTTTTGTTTTGTTTTGTGTTTTAGGGTGGAGAATGATGATGATGTTTTTTTTGCTGCGGCTTACAACTACCCTACTCTCTTCTTTTGGGTTTTGCCCATTTACCTTTTGGGTTTGGCCCATTTACCCACCCACCCATCCTTCTCATCCCCTATGGGTCATATGACCCTATCCAATTCCCCACCCGTCCCCCCACCACAATCCTATTGAAATCCGAGCTACTACATCTTATCTAATGTATAAGAGTTTTTTGTCAACACTACCTAACATTTAACCCATTTTGCGAAACATTATCTTACTTTTTTTTTGTAATGAACTATCAACTATTTATCAACTTTTGTTAAAACCTACCAAAATGAATTTTCCGTCTATTTTGGTCAAAAATCGTCTTTGACTGTTAACTTTGGACTTCAACAACGATACCACCACGACAAAGAAGGGGCACAACCACCCCAAATGTGCAGGTATTCATCAATTCTAGATAGTTACTTCTTTAAAATGACGTAGACTTTATCATTTGCTAACATTTTCAATGGCTAGGAGGAGATTATTATGAGTCAAGGCCACCCGCAAAGCCAAACAAGTGGTTGTACCCTAAATTTGGCTCCCAAAGTTAACAGTCAAAGACGGTTTTTGACAAAAATGGACGGAAAATTCATTTTGTTAGGTTTTAACAAAAGTCGATCATCAATAGTTGGTAGTTCATTACAAAAAAAAAAAAGTAAGGTAGTGTTTCGCAAAATGGGTTAAATATTAGGTAGTATCTGACAAAAAACTCGAAAATAAATGATGTAAATTTGTAAAACAACAAATAAAATAGTATATTCCATTTGCTTTTGTCTTTTCGATTCAATTTATTCATGCCATATTTTTGTGTTAGAGTTTGAAAGACATCGACATATAAATATGTCAAAAAATCATGAATATGAAACCAACATAATTACATGTCACTAGATTTATTTTTTTGCCAAGTTATATGTTGAGGAGTTGATGGCTATGTTATTCAGGCTCGAGTATGAGTGTCGGACACGGATAAGATTTTAGAGTATTATAAATACGGTCATTTTGTGAAAAAAATCAAAGTTTTGATCTAAAATGGAGTGTCTAGGTGTCGGCTCGGGTAACAAAAATAAATATCGAACTAACATAAATTTATGGTAAATTACTTGCGTAAACATCACAATATCATCGTGTACGAGTGTTGAACACAATAAAGTGTCGGAGTGTTATTATAGACACGAATCACGATCATTTTGTGAAAAAATTCAAATTTTTGATCTAAAATAAAGTGTCGGATAACAAATGTAAATGTCGAACTAACACAGTGCTAAACTCATCACAAAATCAATAACGTTCACAACGCCGTCTGTGGGGATCGAACCCACGACCACGTGGTTAAAAGCCACGCGCTCTACCACTGAGCTAAGACGGCTTTGGCTGGCTGATTAAGTACTACTATATTAATTATATACGCTAAATGCTACGTCGGATATTTTCTTAAGTTGCTTGAAAAAGCTGGTTTGCTGGCTATATATATGTTGACGCTCATACATGGATGTGTATCCACATTATTCTAAAAGTAAAGGAGACGATTTTACGATAAATTTTAATTACTTAGTTTAATGCTATATATTAGACCGTTTTGAGACTGACTTGGTCACTTGGACTATTCTTTGGAGTGGTCAAATCAAATAAAAGGCCAACAATAGTTGAGAATGAGGTGTAAAAGCATATTAGAATGCCATTGAAGATTGCCTTTTGGAAAATTTGATGCATGATAATAATCTATATATGAAGGAATGTAAAGCTAACAAATTGAATTGTGTGGAGTATATCTTTCAACAAGGTGGAAAGGAATATGCTTAGCTTTGCTTCTTAAAGTTGTTAGACTTTAACCCATTGTTTAAATTTTTCAAAAACTAATGATAATAGGATGTTATCGGATGATATCGAGTTTCTGTAAAACTTTTAAGGAGGATTAAATTGGAGAGAAAAGGTAGAAATTTTGCTTGTAAACTTACTCAATTAACATCAACAATTTAATCGCGATCTCCTTATATAAGAGCTACATATACTTAACTTTCTAAATAAAACCACCCACGTACTAGCAAGTAGCAACATAATTTACTTAACACTTCGTATTTGATACCTAACTAGTTTTGCCACCCGTGCAATGCACGAACGTTTATATGTTCTTATTTTAGATAATGGTTCGTCACAATTTTTTTTAAATACAGTCTTATTATAGTTAAAATAAAACTTTTACATATAATGGTAGTAGTAATCCATTATCGCAGTACCCAATTTAAGAGATTTTGTATCCCTTTAATGAATCATAGTAACTATGTTTTTTTATGTGCTTCTATTTATTATTATTAGTAACCAATTACTGTTTCATTATAACCTTTGTAAGATTGTCTTATAATAACTTAAAATAAGATCGTCTTACCAGAGACTTATTGTTTGTTTCCTTATATTCTTTTAATTATAATATATAGAAACTTGGTTATAATATGTTCGTTTGACAAAAAACTTTCAATTCCAAAGATGTTGATATTATGAATTCAAGAAATACATAAAATTAAAAAATGGTTAATATTTGATCATAATATAAAAATTCAAAAACATATACTCCGTCTCAGTCAATACGTTACTATTACTTTTTACACAAATATTAAGGAAATGCAAGTGGATGTCTAATACAACAA